>JAHXRV010005023.1:0-21611 GCA_019904355.1 Psilocybe tampanensis
TTAACGAGCCAAGATCAATGTGTAGTGGTCTGTGCACATCATCGTCGACAACGGCAATGCTCCGTGCTCCACACAGTCAGAGGCCCCTGCAAAATTTGGGATCCGTTCATCAGGGACTAGCTTCAACATCCTTCAGGCGACTAAGTAGATTAATAGAGCTTTATTCTTATGGTACTACTCATATTTGTACACATAATCTTTGTATATCCTTGCATTCCGCCCCAAATCTTTTGCACTGAGCGTGATTTGAACTCCCAGCCCGATTTGGTTAACTGCCGACGCGGCAGTCTACCGTACACCTCGTTTCGCCTTGATTCCACCCTTTTGATGGGATCAAACGAGGTCAAACGAGGTAAAACAAATTTCGCCTCGCCTCGCCTCGCCTCGCCTTGTTAGCAACACTAAGCTGACCCAGCTTATCGGTGAACTTTTTGGTGAACTTATGGGGTGAATATAAGCGAACGTCACATGTACTTATCATATATATAGGAACAAATATTTGATCATAATTAGCAGTTAGCAATCCAAAAATGGAGTCATTTAAGTAATGTTTTTCTTTGTTTATCGGTCTACCCCTGCATACGTGTAACAGAGTTTTCTGGCGTGTACAGGCGACTAGGGGTGAGGTAGTTTCAACTTCTTCGTAATATTTGTAGACATCGGTCAGTGCATTAAATATTAACATACTAATACCAAGTTGTACACTAATACTATTGGAGAAGTCGTAGAGAAGCATAGAATTATAATAGCACAAGAATTGAAGTTTGATTGAGGACCGAGGTATCTAGAGTATAGTGGTGCAAAAAGTTCGAAACAACATCAATTCAGGCAAGACGCTATTTACAAAAGGAGGGATATGTCATCAAGATGAATGTGCGCAGTTACGGTTGTCGAAAGAAGTGTGGATGCTATCTTCAAACGCTCATCGGCTGGTTAGAACAAGTTGCGATGGTGAGAACGAAGGGAGGAATACTTACAATTTCGTCACTAGCCCTCGTTGACCCCCGCGGCCTTCTCTGCGACGTCGCCGAATTTTGTGACTTCCAAACAGAGTCTTTCCACCTTGCATCGGGCCTGAACGTCGGGCGGCTTCTGGATAATGCGGGGGAATGTGTGAAGGCTACCGATGTACTTGCCGTGGCCATTGTCGGTAGGCGACCCTTCCAAAACGCGTCCGGTAAAATGCTTTCTCTTGGAGCAACGGCACTGAAAAAAAGAGAACTATTATCAATGGAGGAGTCAAAGATGATCAACTGACTTACCGAGTTACCACGATAGAGATCTAGGGCGAGTGGCCATGGGTACCCCATCTCCCGCCGAATCGATCGGGTTATTCTTGACTTTCTTGTCGCAACGTCCAGGGATGCCGGCAGCTCTTTGGTATCGAAATAGCGCGCTTGGAGGTATGATTTCACCACAAAACAGGCGTAAGTAAATTTTGGTGGGGGCGGGATTACGAGCTTGAAACGAATGAAGATCAAGTGACTAAGATAATGGATAGAGAAGCTAGGGGAGTACCGAAGAGGCGGAAGAGATCTGGCGAGTGAGTGAGTAAATGATGAAGAATCAGCAACAGGTCGAATTGGAGTAAGAGTTTGTGTAAGTTGATGCCAAAGTGAATGAGGGGAGAGGCACGATCTAGTGAGAGAGTCTGCGAGTCAGGAATCAACACGATGAACGGAATAAATGAAGAGAGAGAAGGGAGGCGCACCGACAGAGAGAAAGAAGTCCAGTGGGCGTGGGTGTGTGCTGGGGATGAATGAGGATAAACAATGTAAAACAGACAAAGTCAACGAATGAAAAGAAAGGGTCTGAAGGGAGGCGCACCTAACAGCCAGAGCGGTTTCGTTATTGCTGTCGGTCGGAATGACAAGATACGGACTTGCTCGTCGCTTGCCCATTTTTGGGAAGAGCACTGAACAAGCAGAATTCTAGCGCGCGTATGTGAAGGAATGACAATCAACAAAAGAAAAGAGACAGATCAGTGAATGGAAAGAGAGGGAGAAGCCAGGCATACCTTCAGCTCGTCGTCGTTTCGGCGGTTCACCAACATTAAGAAACGAGCTGGAGAATCAAAAATTCAGTACCTCTCAATGGGATCCACGGTGTGTAACTTGTAAGATCGATCGAAACACGTATACGGTTGACATAGGCTACGGTGTACGATGCAGTGTTAAGGGAGACACAACTTCGAGCTCCTAGGGCAGGGGCCGGTGCCTTGTTGACCGTGGTGTGTAGCCTGTCTTAATAGGAGGCTCAGGACTGTCTGGGGTTCATGCCTGCTGTACAACACTATCAGTGACGACGTTTGCCTCATGATCAAACAGATTGCTGTTAGCAGGCGTTACCATGTAAATCATTGTGAAACAACAGTCGTTGAAGCTGTAATCTTCTGCATTTCCCAATGCATCGCCTGCGAATGGAACAGCTGGTGCTGAATCGATGCCATTTCCGTCATCGGAAACGTCAGGAAGCCATCGGTTTGCTAGGCCTTCCTCGCTGCTGTTGCCGTTATCCGAGTCGTCTTCGGAAAAGTCGAGATGGCTGCAGTGGAGGTTGTAACTCTCTTTGCAGAGTTCGTCACTGCTCGGATGGTGGACATGGGCAACATATCCTCGCCAGGTAAATCCAGAGGAGCCGCATCCATGGCATTGAAATCGTGTCGACACGGGGAGAGGGTGGAGAATAGCCTGGAAGAGAGAGTGAGGACAGCAGCAAAGAAAGAAAGGGGCAAACATACCATAAAATCAAATTTCATCCGTTCGGATGATTTTGGATAGCGACGGGCCAAGTTCAACCTCTCTTTCCTCTTAACTTCCATCTCCTCCCCAATTGTTGTCTGTTGGTGCTTTTGTCTTCCCGCAACGTGCTTGGTTTTGACCGCCGCCACCATTATGGATGATGTCGGGACCACTGAGATGTCCCAGACGGAAATAAGGGCTTATGCTCGGCAGCAGAGGAAGCTAGCCCGAGCCGCAGAGCTTGAGCTCGAGCAACGTAGACAACTGGAAGTAACTCAAGGTAAGCTATAATATCAGCATGGTTTAAAATATTCACCATCTTTCTTCTGATCAGTCCCAAGAACGGCCAAAGTGAAGGCTCTAGGAGAGAAAGTTAAGTAGGATTCCCCTTTTTTATCAAAACAAAGAGATATTCTCTTACGTTTTTTCAAACATCGTACTAGTTTGGCTGCCTGGAAAATGTCCTGGGCCAGGAGATCCAAAAGAACCTGTCGTTCAGAAAAAAATCAAATGTGAGCATGTATACATCATCAATCATTGATTTAAACACTCACTCATATCTCAAAAAGCAGCCTCAAACACTACCTCGAAGGCAAAGGCGACGGATGTAGAAGAGAAAGGGAGAGTTCAGAGTGAGTGATAAGACTTGTGTCTCACAGTGTCGCGCGGTGAACCATCGTTGATCGAAGTCACCTGCTCAGCAACAAAATCCGGTTTATAAGTCCGCTATTGTTTTTTTTACCTCTCTTTCAACTCTTACCTCGTATCCAATACCAAGGCCCTATCCCACCGAAGACCCGTGCCCGCCCCCCAGCGATTGTTGAATCGGACTCGTCGTCCATGTCGGAGTTGTCGTCAGACAGATGACGTGGCAGGCGGGGATGATGATTTTCGTATCAAATCAATGACGGACGAGCAACTGGAGGAATATGTTGGAGTAAAGGTATGTCTTCTCATTCTCTTGTTTTTCTTTTTTGCTGAACTCCGATCCTCTCATAGAAAACGGCCATCATCGAGCGTGACAGGAGCCCCAAGATCACGAATGATTCTCAGCATCCGCCGCCCCTTCCCCTCTTTGATATTTCCGACAGTGAGGTGCACATGGCACCTTCACGAACACCAAGTCGCGCCTCCTCTCATGCGAGTGGGCCCCCGACTTCCGACTTTGAAGGTCCATTGGTGGGCGAAGATGCAAATGAAGACTCGGACAACCACGTCCAGGATGATTCTGACGAGTCCGACATCATCATTCCGCCACGAAGATCTAAACCACAGCGGGTTCAAAAAGGAAAGGTATGTTTATTATTTTCTTTTTCCTACTTTCTTCTGACATGGTGTGCATAGCAAAAGATTTCAAAGCACGGAGAGAAATTCGAGCGGGAGGTATGTTTTGATTTATTCATCATATATCCTTTACCCACTGACACATGTTTAGCAACCGAAAATCAAGACCCAGACAACCGACTTCGAACGGAACGCCTCAAGCTCATCAAAATTACTGACAAAGTTCGATAAATCAGACGCCGACGATGATGCGAAGTGGCCGGTGTGGACGCACATCAATTTTTCAACAAAATCAAAAAGGAAAGTGCTACTCCTCGAGCAACATCAAGTCATCCGCGCCGTTGTACGCCACGCATTCGAACTTGCCGACATCGACATCATCACCCACTTAGCCTGGCCCGAACTCGAGACATCTCGCGAAACATATCGTCGCCAAATCCTTCACCGGGCTGCAAAGGATCTTCAGATCGAAGAAAGATGTCCGAGCAAAAGAAGTCAAAGAGCGGGTGAAGGGAAGCACAAGGTACTCCTCTGTTCTCGGAGACTTGGTCATTTTTTTTTCTCTTTTCATTTCTCTTCTCTGATATATGTATGAATGCCAGGTAATGGATCGATTATCAATTACCCGATCCCCTGCCCGCACCTCCGCTCTCTCCCACATCGCATATTTTGAACTTGGGGTTGGTGCGACTTGTCAACGACGTGTCACGGCCTTGGTGGACAACGACCTTTACATTTACCCTGGGACCTGGCAAATCCGAGAGCACGACGAGAGGAATGAGAAGACAGGCAACACAGAAAAGCGGCGAGAGGTACGTATTTCGTGTTTTGTGTATAATCACCAGGCCCTATTTGAAAACTTTTTTGTCAGTCTATTTGGGTGATAAGTGATCGCTCCATGATCTATCAAAACCCAGGCTTCATGGACTCCCTCAAAGACGCATTCTTCGACAAACGAGGCAGCTTCGGTTTCAAGTACATCGATTACTTCAAGTCAACGCTACAGGGTAGGGAAGAACCTGAGTTGACAATACCCATCGTCGCACTCGGGGCTACTGGCGTGAGTGGATTTTTTTCTTAGAAATTCAGTCTTCTAATGTTATCGTCAACCAGTTCTATGCAGCGCTTCATGGTTGGTCCACGGGCAACTTTAATAAGAAAGAGAAATTCGAAGGGGAAATCTTCAACACCGTTTTCGAACGACATGTCAAGTATCTCGAGCAAATTAAAGAAGACAATGACATCGCTTTCCATGTTATACTCTCCCGCCTTTATACCTATGTAACGTGAGTACTTATTGGTATTATACTCGACCGTTCAACTAATCTATTGGCATTAGTAAGGATTCTGCTGCCACTCAGACCAATAGTATGTCAAATGCACTCGGTGTGGCAGGTCTCAGTGGTTATGAATAGTAGTATCGTTGATAGTATTCTGTTTGAATAAATATTCTGTGTTCATTTTCATTGGCATGGCTTACTGAGACCAATAACGACCTATGGTCTGACCAAGGCTGACATACCCTAGACTTATGACTGACTTATGATAGACTAATTGACGGAGCATTAGACGTGAATAAGTTGTCATAAGTAGGGCCAGATTCTTATTCTTCTAATATTTCTAATGTCACTAATGGTTGCCAAACTCTGGCCAATCTTCACAATTTAAAACTAACTGGCGCTAATTAGGAAACCAGCTTTTTCCTGATGAATATACCTGGAGTACTCTTCAGTGATCGCGGACGCCTTGAAGTTCTCTGGATATCATTCGTCGGTCGTTGCCTGAACTTAAGTCCTTGGTATATAAGTGATGCAAACCATTGTCATTCAACGCCCTCGGCCCGGGAGCCATGTCGTCCATACATCGCGGATGTGAAAATAGATAAAAAGGATAATGAAGAATGCGATTTGAGTAAGATGGACTCCACTACTTTATATCCTGCAACGCTTGGTCATATCACTATCATCAACTGCGAGGCATTAGTTTCAGATCGGGGCTGAAGGAGGGGGTTTAACAGTTTCGTACCGTCTTTCTCAAACTTAGGCTTGCGACCCCTCGATGCCAGATAAAGCTCATCCCGATAGTTGGTGCCAGTGATCAACGGATTTTCTAATGCCCGCGATATCAATCAATGCATTGAACAAACTAGAGAGTCTGCTCACCAAATTCCAGTTTGGGTCGTGAAGAAGCGGGTAGTTTCGTCAAAGGGGCACCGAGGCTGAGCAATGACATGCTGATAGTATCCACTGAGTGGCGTCCTTGTCCCCGTACGATCTTGTCCCTTAAACGTTGTTCTCCCCCAAGACCCAACAGCTGACAAGACAGTAACTCTCTATCGCACTGTGGGGCTCCTTTTATGCCCTCGGCCACAGAATCCTTGTAGTTGAGTATCATCAAGCATTGATGAGCGATGACATCTTCGTGGAAGGACTTCAGGTCTTTCCATGGAACCCTTTGACCGGTTGTTTGAATCTTGTACGCTCGTTCCACATATTCCAAAAGCTGGAATGCCTGGCCGCGTGTATACATGCAACCTATACGTTCTTCATGGGTTAGGGAATTGACATCTTGTAGAATCATCTCCTGTCGATGCTGTCGGGTCAAACCATCGTCTCCCTGATCCGGGTGGAGATAAGTCCCAGGGTCGAGAGCGTTAATCAGTATTCCATAAATGCATATTGCCATCAATTCTCGGTGTCCGTCTGTGGTTTCGAGCTTTGGAACATGCTCCCATCTGTCATCTAAAAGGAGAAACATGTTATTGCAATCATGATGATCGAAAATGTGAGCAGTAAATTTAAACTTACCATCTTCTTCTAATCCTTTCTCAATGAGGGCCATGTGGTAAAACTCTATCATTTCCTGGAGATGGAATCGAGCAGAACCGTGCTCTGTGTTTGTGATGAGGGTGCCGACTATGAAGGCATGAATCATCCCAACCAAGGTATCGGGTAAAGTCGATGATGCATAACAATGGCCGCCGTGTACGACCGATGCACTTGGAGTAAATACCGCGTGTGGCGTGTTGGGTCTCATGATCCTTGATGATAGTCAGCACCTTGCAATTGGCTAGTGATAAAACAACGACATACAATGTGTCACCAGGCCTCAGCAGAATCGCCTCTAGAGTCCATAGATGCTCATTTGCGTCATTCATGTCATACTGCTGTGTGGTAAACAAGTTCGTCCTGCAAAGATCGTTGAAGGAATCTCCTGAAGCAGGCCGCCCGATTATCCAAAGCTTTTCCCCGCAAACAGGGGAGACGAACGTCATGAAGCCATTACAGTCGATGTGCCAAGGATGGAACGCGCCTGATGTTGCTGCTAATGCCCAGCTAACTTCCTCCATCGGAGGGGGGAAAGATGATTTCCACTCCCCTCTCATAGCCGCTAAAGCAGCAACATTGGACGCATACCCTGTTTCCTCCAGGCCGGATCCCGGTAGCCCGATGTCCAGTGCATTGAGGACTTTGCCTTGGGGAGACTGCGATGCTTCCCAAAGTTGGCCAAAGGTTCCTTCTCGTCGGCGCAGGTTATAGTTGACATGTTCAGCAACAGATTGATCTTATATATCCATCTAATCAGCCGTCTTGCCTTGTGTATGTGTGATGAAATTCTCATTTACCTTGGATGGTCATAACAGTGTTGAACTTGCCGAGCCGCTGTAGCGCCTTTCTGAAAGTCAGTGTTTTATGAGGCTGGCCTGTGAGGACGACATTTTTTGACCGAAGAATGTCTTGCCATTGCGTTGTCGACAGTGTTTGAGACTCCTCGTCAGGTAAAATGCGAAATGCTGACTGAGGCGCGTCACTCCGGTGTAAGGGTAAGCCATTCTTGTACGCCATCTCAACCTTGGCCCACAGACCCTCTAAGATCTTGACGGTTTGCGTGCCCTGTAATATCATAAGGTAATGAAAACTCAACGGAGGTTTGGTATCTTACATGCACCAAGGGCGTGATGTCGACGGCGTCTCCTGTTGGACCGTAAACCTTCATGACCTTCGCCGCAATCTTGGGGGGTTGCGCCTTGACATCAAGTGTCACTTCACGAGGCATCCACATGGCCACATCAGTGTACTTGGAGCCTTCTTGCGGTATGCTATTCAGGTCCTTCTTTGTAGGTGATTTTGCCGGTGAAAGTCTTCTCTTCCGACTGGAACTGGCTGGAGCGGCTTTTACTTGCGGAGCGATATCTTTTTTCGGCTTGCGTTCCCGCAAAATTCTCGAAGGCTTCATGACGGCGGGGGCTTCTCGATCAGTTGTCGCACTAACCGCTAGCATCGTGTCCATTCTTTCTTTCTCCATTCCAGTCACCACCTCTTTCGTCGTGTTCTGCCCACCAACATTCACCTCCGAAACAGTCTTTCTCCCCATCCGGCTATCCTCGTCCCACTCCGGATCCACTTCCATCGGTGGCTGCTGCCCTTCCGTATTCGCCTCAAAGATACTTGTTCCCCCCATATTGTTGTCCTCCTCCAGTACTTCCATCACCGTGTTTTGCTCCTCCACATTCCGCTCAAAAGGAGCATTGCCCCCTATCCTGCTGTCCTCATCCACTTCCATTTCCATCTGCTGCCCGTCTAGATCCGTGCCTTTTCCGCTGACCTCCTTGTTGACTTGATCAATGACTTTCTGTACTATCCGGCCGACATTATTCGTGGTTGCAGGTTGAGCCGCAGGCGGATTGCAAGCACCCTCACCCTCGTCAGCGGCTTTCCCTCGAGGACCGCCGAAGCTGTCCGTACGACTAGTTTCCTTTTCGGTTACATTTGTTTCCTGCGTTCCGCCTGAACTAACCCTCGCGGCATGAACCTGCTGGGTATTGACGTCGTTTCCCCTGAAACAAATCGGAGAGAGACCGGACTGAGGACAAGTTTCGTGGACCGCGGCGTCGCCGGTTTGAACATCCGGAGCTGTAGCATAATAATCATTCGTAACCATGCAAACAATACCCAAAATATTAGACACATACCTTTGAAAAAGGTCGCCGCCTCACTCGAAGGTGAGAGTGATTCACATTTCTTCCATATCTCCGACGTGATCAACTTGTTGAGTTCCCCAATCAGGGTCTTTGGTGCTAATGCAGCGCGAAAGAGGGCTGCCCGAATCGCTTCCTCGAATTCCGCTAGGTCTGGGGGCCGTTCGTTTCCCAAAGCCTCCGCGGCCTAAGATGCAAGACATTTTTGTTAAATCCGCAGATATCCTTTGACTAAAGAGTAAATTTGACTCACCTGCAATAACGAGAGGCGATCGCACTTGGTGAGATGCAGGTTGCGCGTGGCGAGCAGGCATATGGGGGAGATCAGCAGCGCAAGTTGAAGTGGGATTCGCAATTTAGAGGCCGTTGTTCTTCTCAAAAAACGTACGGCCTCCGCATGGTCTAGAGGTAATCCCGAATGCGATCCTTTCAGGCTATAGTCATTTCGAGGTATTTGTCAGTAAACCATGGTCACATATTGCGAGGACTCACATATCAGGATTTTGAAGAAGAGAAATAGAAGAATCAGGAATGTCGGGTAACACAGCTTTAGTGGGAGATACAGATACGCCCGGCATTGTCATCATATAACACAAGTGCATAACCGCAGTGCTGAAGTTGTTCAGTAGATAATTGTACTTGAGGGTCGAATTGGTTTTTGCGAGAGAGACAACAAGTCCAATGTGAGGGACATCCTGTGAGTCTAGGGCTGGCATATTCATGATCAACGACTCGGCGTGGTTTGCCTCGAAAGCAAGGCGCAGATCATGGAGAGTTGAAGACCAATTTTCCAGCTTGTCCCAAATCTTTGGTAGACGAGTGTATGTAAGAGCATGGCCTAGGTGCAATACATAATATATAGGTTCATACCTTTAACTTTCCAGCGATGGAGCTGGTCAACAACTTTTTTTGGCGAGTATTGATTTCTGACGAAGTCAAAGGTTGTGATGTCCCCGTGAACCTCCAGTGCGTGTGCGCATCCAAGCATCGGTACACAGTAAGTAGGCTGCAGATTTTTTCCCAGATTGGATGCGTGATCGCTTCTTGGTCCGTCTCCTTCAGATGGTTGGGGCTCCATCCCAATGCACAGCGCATGCGTTTTGGAACGACCTCGAAGCTTGAGAAAAGATAGTGACGCTCATAATTGTCCAGAAACTCGACCATGCGCTGGATAAAATGTAAAGAAATGTCCATCTGAATGCAGCACCAAAATACTCACGGAAAGGTCTGGCTCAGCGCTCAGAGTTTTATAGAGAATTTTGGTTGAAAACGGGTATCGGAGGATTAGTGAACATAATGACCGCTTGGGGGGACTTTCTTCTAGATCCACTATTCGTGATGCGGCTTGATAAGTAACAGTCAAAGCCTACCATTAATATTTGTGCGCACTTACTGAAGCAATCAACGAGTCAGGGCTTGAAAATAGATCTATCTGACTTGACGTAACTATATGTGTCACCAAAATATTCCGGAATCCAAGTACTGGAAAAACATGACAACGTTCATTAGGGCTGGTTTATCGTGGGCGTGGCTATATTTAGTTATTTATGTCACCTCGCGTGTGTACGCTATGTTACGTAAGTTACATAACCTGACTGGTATACGGATCCTTTGGATCCCCCTCCTCTTTCGCTTTTTTCGAAATTTCTTTGTCGGAATCGCTGAACTGACCGCTTTCGGTTTCTGAGAAGCAGCTCTCTTACTCTCGCACCGACGGCCTCTCAACATCAATGGTGATAGCGGGCGTGAGTTTTGAATGAAAGACCTCTGATAAGTTTATCACTTTTGGTCAATTAATCAACGTCAACAATGGGACTTGGTTCGAACTTGAAGCTTTGAAGTTTGAACAGACAGTCGGTAGAAAATACCACTAAGTATGTAACTTTATTGGTATATTTTTGATACATTAATGCGGGTCTTTCTCTCTGGCACATAGAAGTTGAAGTAGGTAAGGCCCTGTGCGAAGCACGACGATGCGCATGTGCTTGTACGTGTAGATCTAGATGTATACCGCTATCTTAATCACTGATCCTGGTGATGATCATAGATTCGACCGCCCGTACGCGTCTATAAGAGGCGTATAGCTAGGCCCAGCTAGCAAGACAGGCCTGATATAATAGCCATATGGGTTTGTACATTTGTAGTACTCGTCGTATGTAATTATAAAGCTCTCATGATCACCTTATCGATAGATCGATTAAAAATCCCAGGGACCAAGTGGATATAAAAGACCTCTATTTCTGATCATGAATATTGAGATCCCAGCTTCGCCATCATTGAGAACACTCCAAATCCTGAAGCGATTGGAAACTTCGTTTGGATGATCAACCAAACAGTCTATAATCGCAACGACCGCCGATTTCTCAACTCCGCAATGAGATCTCCCCTGCAATACGAGGCCTTCATTCGGGACACATTTAGGGACAGGAGGGATGAAGACCTTCGCCTGATCGACCCCTATGCTGGTCTCTTTGATGTCTTTTCCATCCCCAGCGACGTACGCCGCGTCCACGCACGAAGGATTAGGCTGCCACCTATGACCGGGCTTCCTGCTCGTTTCACTAGCATTGCTCGTCGCACCGACATTTACTTTCAAAGCTTTTACTCGCACGCAGGGGGTGTGTGTTGCTCCTTACACCCCAAGTATATGTTTGCCCTTGGGGTCGATCACTTCAGAAACAGTGGCGATTACTGTATGGTCGAGACCATGGACGAGTTCCGTACAAACCTCGAGATATTTTCACAGGGTGCACTCCGAGAGATAAACAAGTGGGACAATATGGTTATTACAGGCGGCGCCGTGGTGACTAGCCTACTCGGTACGCCCAGTGATAAAGCAAACCAATTCCAATCCTCAACCTACAAATCATCCTACATCGACATCTTTTTCTACGGGCTTACCCCCGATGAGGCCATTCAAAAGACCAGAGAAATATACGAGGCCGTTAAGCAAGGCGACCCCGACAACGAACATGTCACTCTTGTCAGAAGACCCGACAAAGTTTTGATACATTGTAAGTCTTGCGTCTTCTCTCACCCGATTGCAAGCTCCTCAATTGTTTAGCCCTCTATCCACGCCGCCCCCTTCAAATAAGCTTGAAGATATACTCTTCGCCTGCTGAACTGCTCGCTAATTGTGATATTGATTCCTCGTGCTGCGTTTACGATGGTAAGTGTCAGTGACCTGGAAGCAACTAGTATTTGATACATTGTGCTCCCCAGGCTCGACAGTGTATTTGAATCCCCGCGCATTGGTCGCGTTTATGACGCAGACTAACCGCATCAATCTTGCACTGTGGTCGCCTTCTTATGAGCTTCGTCTTGCAAAGTACGGGGCAAGGGGCTTTGAAGTTCATGTTCCCTTCCTTGACCGAACATCCGTCGACACTGAAAATGTACGTACAACCCTTACTGTACCCAATAGGCGATCGTCTCACTCCACTTAGACTTACCGAGAAGACACCCGATTTTTCAGCAGGGGTTTGAAAAAACTTCTAGAATTGGAGCTTGCCTACTACGTTCCGGATCATTTCGACGTATACTCACTGAAGAGAGTCGGTCCACTGTCTATTCCCAACAGTTCAGAATGGGCGCCAATTGATCAAAGACGTCGCAATGATATCTCAGTTGCGTGGGCCCAGGATCCTTACGGGCCACTATGGTCGAGGGAGAGTTTGTTGTCCCTTTTCAGTTCAACGGCGAGTCTTTTATCACGCATGCGAGACTTCTTCCATTTTCTTACATTGTACAATGGCCTTTGCAGGAATGGGAGCTCAATTCCCTTGGGGAAACAAGGAGGCTACATCGCCATCCAGTGGTGGTCAGCTGTGAGGGATTTCCTCAGAGTCTTGATATGGCAACCTGGTGCCCAGTGAGCGATCTTTCATGCTCCACGAGGATTGTGGCTGCACATGCTGAAATATCTATATATCTCTAGCAATGTCCTGTCCCTGAAACCACGGAAGAGGAAGACATCTACCTACGAGAAGAAGGAAAATACTGCCGAGGAAAGCTATGGTGCGACATCTTCCACAGAGATTATTATGGTCGCTCATCGTCTTCATATAGCTTCTATCCCCCTGGCCAACATCCCGATATTCCTTTCCCTTTTGCTGACGCCCTTGACGGGGACACTGAAGACACACGCATCACTTCCTGGAATTGTGCTGGATTCCAACCTCGTGACGGAGACGACAAATCCGAAGGGGATTCAGATGAAGAAGTCAACTGGAAGCGTGATGTGTTTAGCGAGGAGAACTACGATGTCATAGAGCTTGCACGAGACCATTGGTTGGAGCTGGCAAAGGTTGAGGGCGGACACCTTTTCTTCGGAGTGGAGCCTGAGGGTATTTTCACGACATCGATGACAGAGCTGGAGGTCTCAGCTTCAGAATCGAATTTTTATTATGCAGTGTATATGGCAAAGAAGGATGGCGAGTTGAGGCCTTTCGTGCTCGCTGGTGATTATGTTGGCCAGAACTAGACCTTGGAATGTATAGGGCTTGATGATGTAACATTCAATAGCAATCGCGTGCTATATATTGATCTTGTTGAGTACGAGTTGAAATAGATCTGCCTTGCCGTAACCAACCAAGGGATGACGAATTCGAAGTTGTGATCAAACTTCATAATAGTAAGGGATAGCACTAGAGTCGTCAATGTTATCTACGTGGTTGGAACACCTAATATATTGATCTATGTCGGGGAAATGATGTGTAGTTACACCTGAATGCTCAATACTATGCACTGCCGCAGAGAAATCCAAACAACGAGCAGTGATTAATGTATGTATGCACGCCATGTTGTTAATGGGATTAAAGAGAACTTCAAGGGATCGACGTAGTGACTATAGATACGCTATGCTTCGTCTTCGCCTATTAAGGGGTTCGAAAACTCAAACATGAGCTAATTGACGTAGTCTTAGCCACTGAATAAGCAAAAAACGGATTACAGAACTTACCCGATCGGTAGGTAGAACATGGATATTTTCATGAAGGTCACCGTCGCTGAATTTCGTAAGGGCACAATGCGATTTGATCTGTGATATGGCAATAACGAGCTCCCGCGTCGGGGAAGAGCAGACAAATCCTCCAAAAATATAGCGTCTGTATGGGTCCTGCCCTTCGGGTATGGGTTCCAACACAAGGATGAGGAAAAAAATGTCTTTGACACGTCTATCATTTTCAACCCATTGATATTCGAAGATCTGGGTGATTATGCCAGCGTTCAGGCCGTTGGATTGTGCTTGTGGGGAGCGGTCGACGAACATTATGGAACTATTTTTGACTGCGGATGTAGTCGTCCCATAACATACCCCATCCTTCGAAATCTCTCTGAGGAATCGTGTGTTTCTGGGCATACTGCTGACGTTTTGTCCGAGATGGCTGCATAGCAGTTGGTGGTGATCGGGATGTAACATTCCAGGCCGCGGCTTAGAGCGAGGGGTAAACGATGGGGAGAGTGGATCAATTATAGAGGCCAGTCGAAACCCTCGAATGTCCTCATGATTAACTTGATCCATGACTGATACTACTTCACGGACAGATTCACGTAGAGCAGTATCGTCTGCCAGTATAGCACGGAGGTTGGCACTACGAACAGATGTATTTAACATTGTGCTCTCAAGCTGACCTATATAGGGCTGTGGTCACCAAAGGCGAATGGAATAAAGCATCTATTTCGTACCGATTTTCAGGTTTGTGTTGATGCGGTGAAAAAAATTGATGTATCTTTCGTAGTGTGGCCCACTATGTGAATGATTTGGTCCAAAAAGGCCAAGCATGTCCCCAATGTGGAGGGCGGCATGGTGGCTGGGTTTGAGTGTTTGGTCAGGATACAGAGCGGTTATGTTGCTGATATATCTACCCATGTAGAAGTTGTACGCATTTATTTGTTGCTCCGATGAAACGCGCATATTGGCAATCTGTACGGCGCTGACCAGATCCATGAAGTTATCTAGGAGAAGCTTCTTCCGCCCAGAGTCGTTGCCCCAAAGTCGAATGAGGGTTATTGGAAGATGGATTGTGCAGATCACCCTCCAATTATCCGCGCTCAATTTACCTCTCTGGGTTGTACCCCAGTTTGGAGGTACAGGGGTTATCCACGTGGGAAGTTGGGTGAATCTCATGTCGGCCCAGACAGCCTCCATTATATTTTTCCCGAGAACTGCTCTGTGACCGCCAATCTGAGCGCCTTCAAGAGGGAGAAATGACTTTAGTTGCTCGTAACTCTCTGGATTATCATCGATCTGTCGCCATCCGAGCCAATGTCAGATTAAGATATCAAGATATTGGCTAGTAGATGCATACACAGTTGATTATTTTGTCAAAGAGAAGGCGCTTGCTATTCCTCCGTCGCGTGTCCATATCATCACATTCGATTTCGAGAAGACTGCAGATGTGTAAAAAGACAGCAGCTGATCCTTGTGAGAATGCCCGTCGGCGGGCATCTTCTACGTCGTCTGTGTTTGTCATATGGCGTATCACTCTCGTAACGACCTTAGGGTCAAAAGTCAATATCGATGCTTCGGGCCCGAGTTGGGGTTCAGGTGCGCCTGGAGGATCTCCGGTACTAGTGGAAGGCTGTGGCTCAGCAGACGCCCTTTCGTCGGTGAGAAGGGAAGGGGGGACGTTCAGTATGACGTCCTGGTAATCCGGCTGTTGTCTCTACAACTCGAGCGCTTATCAGAGGCGTAACAACTTAAACCGCGCATTCTATACTCACTCATGAGTGAATATTGTTGGCGAGGACCCACTTTATCCCCACTATCACTTGATGGCCTTGTCTTCTAATGTCATTGTCGACGCAAATCGTATACAGGACGAGCCGAGGGTGGCGGAGAAGCTCGATGATCATGTCTGGTCTGTTTGCCTTTATGATCTCGACACATTGTCGGATCGAACGAAGTTGCTCCCTGGTGGAGATGCCCCTCTTCGAACGGGGTTCGATTTGGGCGGGGGAAGATCCATCCCCACCAGAATGCTTTGTGTCAATTTGAAAGATTTGGCGGCAGTGGTTTTGGAACAAATTGAGGTCAAGGGCGTGCATTGGATCGACGACGGTGAAACGAACCACGTCCCAGTAGGGGAGTAGATGCAGGGGGGACCACCTTATCCCGAAGGATTCGAAGATACTCTCTCGCTCCGCTACGTTAGGCGCATCTCTCCACATAGCGGCGATATGCCGGATGTGCTCCAGACTTTTTGGAGGCCATTCATGTCTATCGACAACGTCAATGTCATCGAGGTCGAGGTCGCAGAAAGTGCAGAAATGATGGGATGTGACCGACCCAAAACCAATAAGTTGACGTGCTCCAAGCATATCACAGATAAGGGGGACGAGTATCGCTCTGAAGAGTCGTCCCAGCAACTCTTGTTCCGTGCGCGAAAATCTGACGCCAGTGTGCCAAAACTCCAGCAGGTCCTTCATGACCAGTTCTACGTATGAATAAATGTCTTCTTTGGAGGGTTTGTCGGGACCTGGTATGACCCCAGCCACGTACATATTCTCGTGTAGATACCGAAGGTGCTGGGGCAGATTCAAGAGGACCATCCATATGCCGGTTGACGATACACTTTGCTTGGCTGTTTTGTTGTGAAACGGGTTGAAGCTGTCGACGGAGAGACTGAACACAAGACGCCCTTCACCCACAGGACCTGGATAAAAAGGCTCGCCTGACTGATCTTTGAGGGTACGAAAAACCTCTGAGGACCAAATGTCGTGAACGTTGGAGGGCGAATTAACTTCGTGCCTATGGCCATCCAAGAGTTCCTCCATCCCTTTGCGAGCAAGAAGCCTTCCTACCCATGATTTGAGGTCTTGGTGGAGATACTTTCTTATCGGAACCAGCAGAGATCGCCCATTGCTCATAATGCGCTCCTTCCACAACAATGTGTTGCATTCATCGGATTCAGGCGTTCGCCGATTGTTGCAATGCGTGATGAAAGGATTGTCTTCATTTTGGGGGCTGTCTCCAGGAAGGTATGGGTATAGACGATGACACTCGGGACATACCACAAATTGTCGGGTAGTCGGGTTTAGACGAGCTCGATCCGATCCGGAGGTGGGATCAATCGGTATAGTCGCTACTTCAAAGTCTGACGCCCCATGTTCTCGGAGCAGGCTTCTCGTGCTCGCCAGGAGTACGCGCAACGCACGACGTGGAACGAAAAACATGTTTTCCATAACAAGGGAGAGTATGGTGGAGACCCTTTGCGTACGATTGGGGGGGCCAAAAGGTTGAAAAAATATCTCTATTGCGGGATTATCGAACAATCTCACCAACGTTTCAAACGTCTGCTCACCTGTGTTTACATACGGAATATCAACACCGCTGGCTCCCCGTTGTCGAGACCATTCAACCTCCTTCAACCGCATCAATTGGCCCATCTTTTGGCTCAATAGCTCTATGAGCGCATGTAGCCCCTCGGACTGTCGATCCGGATAGTGCATTGCATCTACCAGCAGGCCGTGAACGTAGTTTGCAACATGTAAAAACGCTTGATTTGACCGATGACTTGAGAGGGCGTATAAGCCGGCATTGGGTAGCAATACCTCGTGCTGAGGGGGCCAAACAAAGGATCCATTTAGGAAAGGTTGGTTGACAAAGACGAAGGGGCGGTCTGGATGTGCTAGTGGCAAAGCCATGACGATTTCGCACTCAACGGATGCCTGTTGCAGCCATCCTCCGGTGTGGTTCATTGGGGTGGTCACGGCCGCGGTACGGGCATCCTGCAGCATTCGATCATCCCGCGAGTGGTTGTCACGGGTGGATCGTGATTGGGGCTGCCCTTGCCCCTCATACAGCCCCGTCTGAATATTCAGAGTTAGACAGTGAGACCGGCATCTGCAAATGACAATTGGGGATCTGGGGGAAGCGTTATTGCGTCGGCGTCTCATAGAGGCGGGAGAATACGAAGGTCGATATCGCAAAATGCTCAGCGCTCAGCGCTCAATATACATCGATCATGATCAAGCACATAGCGTTCCATATATATATATATACAACCATGCATGGATGGCCATGGCCATATATGCATGGATTATAATTTTACGTTGACATTATCTTAATATCTAGCGTCAGATCATCAAGATCTGATTAGATCTGTGTATTCGGATCGTGGGAATATGACGTCGAGGACTCAAATTTTTGAAAGCCCCTCCCACTTGATCTAGATCTCGACACAATTTGTGTCCCGTACGTGTACAGATGGTGCGTATCCGCTATCCACTCGTTCTCTCTTTTTTTGCGTACACAGATTCGTGGCACATACTCGCTTCAAAGACTCAGGAAGCTAGGGCTTTTTCTCTCCTTTCTTCGAGGGCGCGATGCACGACTTCACGGTCCAAGAATCAGGAATGCTAGGGCACGGGCATACACTGATTTCTAAGACCCTGTTCTCCCAATCACGCCCGCGATCTTTTTTGGCTAGTTTTTTTTTGTTTCTTCGAGGACTTCACGGTCCAAGAATCAGGAATGCTAGGGCACGGGCATACACTGATTTCTAAGACCCTATCCTCCCAATCATGATCGCCCTCGATCTTCGCCGGCTAGTCGGTGTTTTTTTTTGTCTTCTCTCTTTCTTCTATGACAGGGGGGTTCCAGGCGCGCATAATTGACGGCCCTTCTTTCCCTAGCCCCCCCTCCAAGCACCGACCCCCGCTCAATCCTTCGTAGCATGCCACAACCCATCCTTCAGCCTGGAGCTCGCCATCAAGGACTTGATTTCTCTACAGGATCAAGCCGAGACCTTGGGGATCGATGCGCAGGCCCTTCTTTCTCCCCCTCTTTCGCCAATTCATAGCCCTCAAACCGAGACGCTGATGTCTCCCACCTTCCTGTCGCTCGACCCCCCAAGCCGCCCAGACCCTGCAGACCTCCCTGGTCCTTCTACACCGTCATCGCTCAGCCCGAATCTTGCATCCAGCTCCGCCGCCCGGATACAACTCCCAGAGGTAGAGGTTTTACCCCCGCCACCGAAGAAAAAGGGATCCGCGTTTACACCGAAGAGGAAGAATAGGCTCAATCCCATCTCCGAACATCGCAGAGCACGTCGAAACGCCTCCGCTCATGCCGCCAGGAGCAAGAAAGCAGAACAGCTTCGGAATACAATCGACTGTATCCGGGAAAGTCGGCCGCAAGTCCAGAAGAAATATGTAGACAAGGCTACAGTCTTCGCTTCACCGTTCCGCACAGACAGCCCTTCTATTGCGTCCTCGTCTCATACTGGTCGACGTCGCCCACTGGGATATAAGAAGATATACAGCCTTGAAGAATTGGTGGGCCCCAATTCGAAGTTGAAGTTGAAGCTGCAGAAATGGGATGGACGGTCGGTATCTTTGCATCGAGAATACTCCCCGCCACTCTCTTATGTCGTTCCCCCAGCTCTTCCATTGGCCTTCTCGATGTCGAAAATCGCATAGTAGGCGTTCTTGCTGGGCATCCGGATGATGAAAATTGGCCTCGCATACAGGAAGAGGCAGCACACGCACTGGAATCCCGAAGATCGAGGTGCTCTGTCCCAAAAAAGGATCGACGCCGTTCCCGTCGTGGGGCGTTCATCGCGTTAAATTACGGTATCTCTTTTGGAGGCGGCCAGCGAGTCCCAGGAAATCTTGTCAACGTGCCGCAGAACGACCGTGTTTTGAAAGAACTGAACAGCCTTGAGCCATTTAAACGAATGGCTGGCTTCGCATCATGTACGTATGCTCCCTCATTTATTCCCGTTCATCACTATGAGTTGCTTATATTTAATGCAGCCGTATTGTCCACATGGGCTCCTAGGCTCCATAGTCACTACAAGCAAACCATGGCCCGATTACAGCAATGGAACCCCTCGCTTTCACGACCTTTTCCCTCAAGTGTCTTCAGCGCCGTCGCGTATAATTTTGGTCCACAGACTATCTGCTACCCGCATATGGACTTTGGCAACTATATAACAGGAATGTGCTCCGTCTCAACTGCTGGAAATTACGACTACACCAAAGGGGGTCATCTCGTACTATGGGACTTAGGCTTGGTCGTCGAATTTCCTCCAGGTTCAACCATTTTGTTACCCTCCGCCCTCATCGCCCACTCCAATGTTCCGATCGGCAAAGAGGAGCGAAGATACTCGTTCGCGCAGTATTCTGCGGGGGGGTTGTTCAGATGGGTGGATAACGGCTTCAAGACTAGGGAGAACTTCTTGAAATCACTGTCTGAAGAAGAGCTGGCGGCAGATGAGGAAAGGCAATCTCAGAGGTGGAAGTTTGGTCTATCGTTATTATCACAAGTGAACATTGAGGCTAGTACTCCTCTGTAGATGCCAAATATCCCAACATTGCCAGTTGCGCCGAGTTCTTTTGTGGCTACCTTTCTTTCTTTCAGTCGCGCCTTCAACCCCTGCTCGTCCTTATAATTAGTTTCCATTCCCTCCTGTTTTGAACAAAAAATTATATATTTCATTTCTTCTGTGGAATATAGACGCATACATACTCAGCCTACTCATGATCGGACTCTAACTCTGCAGCCACCCCTTCTTCTTTCGCTTTGATGTGCCTCTTAATGGTCTCCAGGGTTATCCAGCTAGGCCTTCCATTCGAACCCTTGGACAGATACCGCTTGGGATCGCGTGGATGTTTGATCAGTTCAGACAGTGAACCATAGAAGGCACTAATGTTTAACCAGGCGGGTTCACCTGGTGGGTTTTCGGGAGCCTTATAGATCCAAACCTGGGCGGAATTGTAGGATACACCC
This sequence comes from Psilocybe tampanensis, assembly GCA_019904355.1. Classification (NCBI taxonomy): domain Eukaryota; kingdom Fungi; phylum Basidiomycota; class Agaricomycetes; order Agaricales; family Agrocybaceae; genus Psilocybe; species Psilocybe tampanensis. Next base: position 20,738 of record JAHXRV010005023.1, read on the forward strand.
ATGTTCGGAAACTTGTTGAAGAGTAAGTCCCCTGTTTGTGGAACCTGACCTGCTGCGAGGGCGGGGGGGTCGTTGACAGGTATGGAAGACGATCCCGTGAACATGGAGGTCTTAAATTCCGGGCGTCCACGGACCGTAATCAACTGCCTCTCAGGAGAAGTGAGAAGCAGGTCAGCACTAGTACTGGTTGAAGACGCCATGGGGGCCGCAGATGTGGAGCTTGGAGGTGCTGCTATGGGTTTGGAAGGCTTGTCCTTCTTCTTGGTCTTTATTCCATCGGCAATCAGCAACGTAGGAAAAGAGCTTGTCAAGGATCTACACACCTGTTTTCCAGCTAACCGGATAGATGTACGCGGCAAACCTGGTGTGGCCGACGATGCAGAAGTTTCTTCCTGAGAAACAGCCCTTGCGGGTTCTCCATCACCCTCGATCGCAGTAGGAACAGCTACAGATGGCTGGATCATGTAGGACGCCGGTGTCAAAGCAGCCTGGTTTCCCGAAAGAACAATGGGAACTTGAAAGAATAGTGGACCATGGGGCGGTGCTGAATATGGACTGATAGAAGTGGCAGGGAAACCAAATGGCGCGTGCGTCTCGGATAGATCATTTGAAGGAGCTGAGACTTGATGTTGTTGGAGGCCAGGAGTCTGGTGAAATGACGAACGAAGTGGGGTCCTTGAATTCGGAGACCCGGGAGTGGACCCGGGAGCGGATGTTAGAGTCTCCCCCGTCACTCGTCACTTAGTCGTCACTAGCCCTGTCACCAGTAGATAAACCTCGCCTCGTAACATGTAACACCAGTCTCTGCCTGGTTTGTACACCCATCATCGCCCATTGTCCTCGTTGTTCCTCGTCCCTGGGTCTTCTCCTAACA
>JAHXRV010005029.1:0-32498 GCA_019904355.1 Psilocybe tampanensis
GTCGTGTTGCTACTACATTTGGCAAGTGCCTGGCATGACACCTCGCATCACCTCGATTGAAAAAAACACAGCCTCCCATCACGCCTCATCACGCCTCGCCTCGTTTCACCTCGAGGCACCTCGACCTCGTTAGCAACACTAGGTCAGCTTATTGAGGATCTTATTGGCGAGCTCATTGGCGAAATATGACCGGCATAAGCTCGCCGAACTTATCCCGACTAAAATTACAATATAACTGGCAATTTTATTCCAATAAATTCGTCGATCTTATAAGCCAATCCCCACAGTGTAAATGCGAAAACGCGTTTCAAATGTTCAATGTTCAACGTCAACAACAAAGAGAGCTATTTCGACAGATAAAGACTACACTTTTACATATGTTCGACACATTGCGCTTAGAGCTTGGCTCCGCCGATGGCTTCGACATAACGAGCCTCAGCCTCCTCGAAGTTGATGACGTTCCAGATGGCGGTGAGGTACTAAAGAACACAGATGAGCGGAGAAAAGACCGTGTCGCTGTGAGCACTTACATCGACTTTGACATTTTTGTATTGGAGGTAGAAAGCATGCTCCCAGATATCGACGCCGATGATGGGAACGAGAGTCAAGAGAGGATCCTGGTTAGGGGTGGTGGAGATCTCGAGTTGCTTGTTGGTGGGGTTGACGCCCTAAAGATAATTTAAACTTCAGAGTCTATTTCACGGTTTTGAAAATAGAAAACGACGCACGAGCCAGCCCCAGCCGGAACCTTGAATGGCAGCGGTGGTCGCGTTGAACTCCTTCTTGAGGTTATCAAGGGATCCAAAGGTCTTCTCGATGGCGGTCTTGAGAGGACCGTCCTTGAGAACACCACCGTTGCCCTTGTTCACAGCAGCAGAAGGGGCGAGGTTCTTCCAGAAAAGAGAGTGGTTGATGTGTCCTGATCACCAGTGATAAGCGTTCCGGCAGCGAAAATGAAGACCTCAAATGATCTGAATGGTTTTAATGATTATCTCACCTCCTCCGTTGAACTTCAAAGCAGCCTGGAGAGCGATACGCTCTTTGGGGGTCGATGCCTTAGCGTAGGAAGCCTCAGCAGCGTTCAAGGCGTTCACGTAGGTCTGATGGTGCTTGGTGTGGTGGAGAGTCATGATCTCCTGGGAAATGTAGGGCTCGAGGGCATCGTAGGCGTAAGGAAGAGGAGGAAGAGTGTTGGCCATTGTGAAAAGTAGATTCCTTGGACGTGGTTCAGGTTCAAGATGAGAATTCCGTTGTGGTGTGAGACTATATCGATGGCTCACCGTGATGTCACGCCACGTGCTGCGTCGTATTGCGCGACTCGTCGTTATCAAGCTCTTTCTCAGACCCCCAATTGCCCAACAGACTCCGTCGTTTCACAAGAATAGCTCATAACGATGGCCTTGTCTATTCTATCCATTTCCACCCGGTGGCCCTACAAGAACGTTCTATTTTATGACATATGTATGTACCCTCCTCTGGAGAGTTTCATGAGGCAAAGATTCGATAGATTGACTAATCCGCTTTGGCATCATCTTTTCGTCAGGTATGATCACATTGTTTTCTTTTGCTTAGAAAGCTCCATATCGGACTCGGGTCCTGAGTCTATATCTTCAATATCCACGGTCAACCGATTCCGATCACATGGGAAAATATACGGCTGCCCAGAACTACAATCCAGAACCATTTCATGTCAGGAGTAGTTGATTCAGAGAGCAGGGACGGACATTTGCGCCTAACTGCAAGGTTCTCTCTGAGGTATGAGTCAAATGACCAATAACATCTGGCCTAGGCGCACCCTTCCTTCTATCTCCCTTTACACATTGTCTACGGTCGCATTTCACCCATTCGTTCAACGAATTTCTCGAATTTAAAAGTGCTACCTAATCTGAGATGCTGACGATGTCACCGACGGAATGGCGGCTTTGCCCTGAGAACGGAGGGTTGGCCGGCCCTGCGCGGTTAATTGTGACGCGCAAACCGGGGCGCGCCTATATGGGCATGACGCGCAAGATACCACTGACACAACTATTTGTAAGTCATGACATTTTCTGTGGAATCCTGTCACAATGTTGACTATATCTTCAGTGGAATTAGCGTGTTAGTACAACTGTCCTCCAAAGGACTCGGGAGTATCCGAAAACCGACTAGCTAACAGCTGTCAACCTTCCTCGGGGTCGAAACTCGAAGTGATCATCAATATACTGTTGTTTTAATGAGATCGTGGCAAACTATTTCGATTCCTATTGATGTCGCTCACTTCAGACAAGTTGAAGCGCTGTGTTATTCTTTACTTACGTCGTCTAAAATTAGAACCTTCACCTCAATGTTGAGCGCCGTCTGTCAGAAAGTACTGTACATGGTCCTCTTGGCGCTAGTTCAGTGACAATGTGAATACTTTGCTGAAGGGTTTGTATCTCAGTGTTGAAACTTCTTAGATACTCTACAAATACAGGGTTGTTATACAACGACCTAGGCTGAGCCTTTCAGCCACCCTCTTGAAGCTTGCGCTAACTTCGCTAGCATAGCTCTATTAGTTAAATAACACTATCTCTACTAGTGGAGATGTCTTTCATTGAAATGAAATAAAATGCCCATGTCGAGTTCAACACTGCCAGACATCGAACTTCATTGTTCGGAGACTCCGACATAGTTAAGTAGGCTCAGGCTACTAAACATACTAGCCTTCTGCCCAGACTGTTGTTCCATAGAGCCAGTCAGCTCTGTTTTCGCTCTCAATCCAATATGGCAATCCCAGAATGCTTAAAAGACACCTCGAGGCTAGTCAACTGCAACCCCATTCCCGTTCGTTCGATTATCAACCAACTCGATGTACTTCACCACCGCCATTGCAGGGATTCTCTCGGCCCTCACGGTCGTTTGTGCACACGCAGAATCTATCAACGCCAGGGTAAGTTTATTCCTCTCCATGATAATACCATGACGCTGAACGACTCGCGAACGCGATCACTTGACCTCTGTTCTACCAGGCTCCCGCCGTTGAACCTCATGTTATCTTTTTCGACGACTTCAACCTCGCAGGCGCAGCATACTCGCCCGACCTCCTCATTCCGGGAGTGTGCTCAACGCTCCCAGGAGACTGGCTTGACAGAGCCGAAAGTGTCATCATCGGGCCTGGATACAGCTGCACTTTCTTCATGTACGTACTTATATCTGTTAATCAAGTAATCGTCTGAACATATGCCACAGTGTCACTGGATGCGAAGGAACCGGGATCGCACATACTGGAACGATCAACTTGTTAGAGGCGCCACTCTACAATGGCGTTGAGTCGTTCCTCTGCACAAAATTGATTTGATATAAATAAATAATACATGACACACTCGAGGACGAGGGATAGAGTAGTTGCAATTTAATATTCGATCCCCGCCCACCGATTCAGTCCCTCCCATATTTTCATGAGCTCAGAACGAAGCCTCTTTTTGACCTTCAACTTTGCCCGACAGCAGTATCCACTCTGACAGAATGAGTTCCTGTCCCTAACTTGTTCTCTTTTCGAAACCAGCGTAAAATATGATATTCAAAAGTAAAGTAACAGATTATATCCTCTAATTTCAGAAATGCTTCGAAGTTCCCCCGAACCTCACGGTGAATTTGACGATTGGCAGGATAATGACCAGGTAACGACAGCGAGGGTCATACAATATTCGCCCAGGTTTTTATATTCATCCATATTCTTTCACGCTTCTTGACTAGTTTCAACCGAACATCCCATTTCGCGGCCTTGCAGTATTTGTTGAGGTCGAGCCCATCCTCTAACAAGGTTTGGATGCCCATGATGGGGTCAAACGGATACTCTTCCTTGGCCTTGACGTAGGCAGGGTATCCTTGATGCTCCGTTTTACAGGAACCAGTGGGAGAACATTTATACTGCAAGATGCCTAAAATTTCATCCCAAGCCAGGACGAGTTCACGTTGAATGTTCATGAGGCGAAAAAAAGTGGTCGGGGACGCGTTTCGGAGGTCGGATATTGATGGCTTTTCAGTTCCCTCGTCTCCGTCTTCCAAACTATCATCGATGGTTATAGGTAACGGATGGGTACGTGCAATGTCGTAGTAACACCTTCGGAGGATAACGTCAAAATCAAACTGTAATCCAAGGAGAAGCGCACGAGCGGCTCTGGGAGACGGATTAGGCTTCAGGTCCTTCAACGATTCCAAAGAATCAGGGAATTTATTTTCGAGAAAAGATTCCACGTATTGGATATAACGGTGGGCACAAAAGAATCGAGCCGCTATATAGATGTCGACCATGACGCGGAAACCGGGTTGGTTGAAAACGTAGTCACTGTTGGACGCAATAAATCAGAGTGAATTGATGGAGCTGATTCATTTAACTTGAAGCATACGCACATGCCACCCTCCATGGCTGTTAGCAGCCTCCGAAACTGAACAGCGTTGGGCCCGTTTGGATAATCCAAATAGAAGACATCCAACTCTTCATACTGCTCAACGTTGTTGAGTGCCGCGCTGATTTCGGTTTGATATTCGTAGACTTCCTTTGGGACGCCCTTGGCACGCTGTTCAATGAGAGTCTTGAACCAAGGTGATTCTCGAATCATTCGGCTTTTGTGGATCTTGAAACGAGTATCGCCGATTTGGATCACCAAATTTCCGTCCGAGAACCAGTGGTCTTTGTCTTTTATAAACGTTTTGGGAGTTTTGCGGGGAGTGTTTTCAACAAGCGTGATGTCCAGACTCTCAAATTTCCGTTTCGAGGAGCTAGCAACGTTTTTGGCTGAGCGAGGATGCGATATTTTGTAGCTCAGCGGCTCAGGGCTCCCCGACTCCGTTTCGTCATCCAGTCCCCGCCTGACACCTGGAGGGCAAAGAAGGTAGTAAGATTCATCATTCAGCGAACAAGTTGGATGCCGATTTCCTTCTGGAGTCAGCCTTTCCTCCTTGAAATCACGATTTCTCTGAAGGCACAGCTAGTACTGACCTGGCATACGGTCACCTACCGCCAAATGGTGGATGATATGGATTGCTTCAAGTCGGCGTCAGGGACGTGGCTCTTCAACTCGAGAACGTTGATGAGCAAGGAATGGGATAGATACCGTTGGTGCCGGTGATAATTCAAGATTTAAACAAAGTGGGATGTTAACAAGTGGTAAGTTGGAAAGCTGGCGCTGCGGAGTCACTTTTCCGAAAGGTTTGCCACGTCAGGTGACCGTGACGATATCGGCCTCAGGAACGAAACAACTTCAGTCGGCGTGCGGGCGCTTACTTCCTCAGTAGACTACAAGATAAACTGAATTCATGTGTAATGCTTTGACGAAGAAAGTACAGTCGTAAAACTGTCGTACGTCGCCTTGGTCTCTATTTCAAAGAATGTTTGAAAAACGAAAATCCCATAAACCATACTACCACTCCCTGCTTAGCGTAGTTTTAGGCCTATAACAGCGCGTGATCTTTTATTCGACTCCAGAGCGTCGTGTATTCCGATTGGAGTTTATTCTCGACTGCACGTTTTGCGGAAGGGCAGTATTTCTTCAAGTCCGAATCTTTGAGCAACAGGGTTTGAATACCCATGATGGGGTCGAATGGATAACGCTTCTTCAGTCCTTCAATGAACGACGACGTCGGCTTGTGAACCAAACGGCAATCCCCACTGCCTGGACATTGATACTTCAAATGGGCTCCAATTCGATCCCAAGAAAGGACATTTTCTCGTTGTATGTTCAAGAGACGAAAGAAGGTCGTAGCTGAAGCACTTTTGAGAGTGATCGCGGAGGATGTCCACTCGTCCCCTGTTGCAGTGGTAGCGTTGCTATCCTTATTCGGAATCTGGTTGTCATCGTCTTCACTCCCGTCCTGATTATCGGAATCGGGGTCTTTCTCTTCGGGCAGTCGAAGGGGATGCATTCGTGCCAAATCGTAATAACAATGTGGGACAATTTCTTCAAGATTATAATCCATGCCAAGACGGAGAGCTCGGGCAGCGTGAGGAGACGGGTTGGGGGTTATTGAGTGAACGGAATCCGGGAACAGGTCTTGTAGGTAGCGGCGCGTGTAACTGGCGTACCGTTCCACACAGAAAAAATTAGCAGTCTCATAAATCTGGACCATATCGTCGAAGCTTGGCTGGTCATAGACATGATCTCTAACGCCATCATTAAATCAAATGAGGGATTAAGCATTGAATAGACAGTATGCCAATAGATAGATACGTACATGCCATTCTCCATAGCTGATAGGAATGTCCTGAATTCGTCTGCAGTTGGTCCATCCGCAAAATCCAAGTAAAAAAGATCTATTTTTCCCACCCGTTCTGCGCTTTGCAGTACTTGATCGATTTCGCTTTGGTGGTCGTATGGCTTGGAAGGAACGCCTTTGGCACGTTGGTCTATAAGTGCTTGAAACCACAAAGATTCTCGAGTCAACCGTCCGCGGTGAAGTTTGAATCGTGTATCTCCAATTTGAAACAGGACATTCCCATCGGAAAACCAATGAGTTTTGTCTTTGACAAAGGTCTTTGGCACCTTCGAAGCAGGTGCAGCCTGGGCTATATCGGAAATATCGTCGATTTTGCGTTTAGGGGCGACATTTGTCGATTCTGGTCCTGAGGCGGGTTGCGGTTCTTCAGACTCTGGTACAGTATCAACAACACTTGTCACTAAAGAAACAGGGTAATTTGACCCTTTAAGTCAGTTCCACGCGATTTGAGGCATAAATTTATGACGAACATACCCACTGTATCAACCTCTGGTTCCGAGACAGGTTCACTTGGAGTCGACATGCGTTCGTCTATGACAGAGGACTGCTCGATGAATTCAAGGAGTCTGGACAATCAAAGGAAATTCGGAAGACGGCTCGGTGTACTCGCGCGCTGGGTTGGTGGCAAGAAAGACGTGTCGAGTTGCACCCATTTCTCAATTTGAATTTTGCGTGCAGTCACGATCAGGTGACCGTTTGGAACCCATGCGTGACTTCTCAATTTGGGCGACCTGCCCCTTTTACGCAACCACAAATTTCGACTTGTGCTTTTTTGCCTGATTAAATGGCTCATCGCTCTACACCTTTGACCCTCCTTCGTCTTCGTCACCTATTTTTTTCTTTCTGTGAGTTGGTGCCCGGCTTAAATGAGGTTTTTAAACCTCACTGACAGTACATTCTAGCTTACTTTCGTGAAACACGATATGGGGTATAAGTAAGCTGGAGGGCTCAAGTTGGATATGGGGTACAAGTAAGGGTGTTTCTGTTTGGACGCAGAGATACAATGGTGAACTATGGGACTGATCGTACTAATCTATTGTATTTTAGGTACCGACAGGCTGGATTTGTATTATTCTGGATTGTCAGTTGGATATACTGTATATGCTCTTCGATTTGGTTTTTCGATGAAGTATTAGGATCTATGCATATGACTGACTAACATCGCGTTCAGCGGACTCGGTTTGGGGTCCCTTATGAGCCTGCTCAAGCAATTTCTTCCCTTCTTTTTGATCACATGGATCATTGGTCAGTCACCCTTGTTGACGTCTCTTTCCAACGTTCTTACCGAATCGATGGCATCACGCACGATTATCGACATATCCGCCAATACGTACCCTCTGGAAGTCCTTCCCAAAATATTTCATTGCGGCTACGCGCTGCACTCTGCAACGCTTGATCAATTTTGCTTTTGCGATAACATGGCCTGGCAAGAACGCCATTGAAAGGCTAGCTCGAAATCACAGAGATTCTTGCTCAACCAACCAAATGCACTGTGAATCGACCACATCGGAAATGAATTTACGCAAATATAGCCATTAATATTCTAACTGGTTCCCAGACGGGTTCAGTTGGAGTCGATGTCTGTTCATCTAATATGACATCGGAGGACTTCCGACTCTCGACGAGCTCAAGGAAACTGGACAACCAAAGAACGTTGGGAAGACGGCTCAGCTGGAATGGCACGTACTGCTTGGATTGGAATGATTACCACTGAACATTCTTTGGTCCGAATGTTCCACCATCCATCCTTTCATCCTTCGAATACAGTGAGTGCTGTTTGAATATCAAAGTCGTTCGGAGAAGCTTCAATGTTCATAAATACCTCAGAAGATTTTTTTTTTTCCTAGGAAACATTTTTCTTTGTGCATAACGGTGGGTAAACTATCGCAGGGTTGAAGATGGCAGGGCAATCCAGCGCTTCTTCAGCCCAAAACGACTCGAAGGTTGTCATTAATAGACGCGGCGAACTCTCAAAACTTTCAAGGGGACAGTTTAGGATATAGGCTCGAGAACTCCGACCATAGAATGCCGATCTTCTCATCTAAAGATAGCTAGGCCATCCTCGAGCCTCTCGCGAGTGGAGATCAGGCCAACGACTGTGATTGGAGATACTGAATATGTGGCCTGGGTCACTTGGCTATGATATTGTTGCAATTGAAAGGAAATCTACGACTGTCCTCCTCAAGTCCTCCTCGATAGCCATACGGTCAAGCACGTCTAGGTGGAATGTAGTTCTCTTCGCGGAAGACTCGAGTCGAGATACCTACCAGTTCTTTTTACGACAACAATCCGCGCAGATCCTGAAGTCGAGATGGGTTGAACGATTGGATGTCGAGGCTATTTCCTTGAGGTAGGTCACAGTCCCAGCAAATTCAAATTCATATTCGACTAACACGATCAGAAAATACCAAATAATTGGTCTTTAAATCCTCCCCAAAGGTATAAAAGAACACCAGCTTCACTCTACCTCTTCAGCAGCTTCATCGAGTCGCTACTACAACAAGTCTTCTAACAAAGCCTTCAGATTTCGCTCATCACCATGTACTTCACCTCAAACTTGCCAGCGTCCTCTTGGCCTTCGCTGCCTCTGCACAGGCATCCGTTGTCGCTCGGGTACGGTCATCTTCTCATGTTTATTGTACCGTACTCACAGGCTCTGTATCGACAAATCTATAGTCTGAGCTTGCCGAGTTGTCTGTCATCTTGTGGGATGATGTCAACTTCACCGGCGCTGCCTATGCCCCAGCCGATCTCATCCCGGCCAGTTGCTACACTCTTCCAGGTAGCTGGCTCGACAGAGCTGAGAGTGTCCAAATCGGTTCTGGTTATGGCTGCACCTTCTTTGTGTAAGTATTCCCTGTCGTATCTTTGGTACGATCATTGGTCGGCTAACAATCATCCCATATTCCTTCAGTAATTCGGGATGTGAAGGCAGCAACGCCCGGCTCACTGGAAACGTCGCCAGACTCCCTAGCCTTCTTTACAACAACATCGAGTCTTTCCTCTGCACCAAGAACTGAGTCTTTCCTCTGCACCAAGAACTGATTCCCTCGAAATGATTTTGTGTCGGGGTAGTCATTGAGCTATAATCTTTGACTTTAAAGTGTAAAATAGAAAATGTGGACAAAAGAATATACGATTCCAGGTTTTGTTTCCTGTTTTTTCCACGCGGTTAGATGGTCTGGCATGCCTCGCACATGTACAAGAACTTAAGCGCCCGTCACCAATACGCATTGATGACACGATTTTGAAGACTCAGACTGGTGTACTTACAAGTTCTCAGGCAGGCCCTGACGATGGAACAGAGCGGTTCAAGGCGTATCGAATCCTTGTAGACATCTGTGACTTCAAGTCCAAGACTCCAAGCTCCAAGCCCCGCCGTGCCTCTACATGGAAGCAGTCAGAGTTGAACGAAAATGCGTCCGCGTGGCAAGCGTCGAGAGCTTCCGACTCGGTTCGGTTTACTCTGAGCACTGGATGATTTCTAGTATATGATTTTGAGTTTTATTTCCTGATCCCCGCCCTTGTTAGACGGTCACCGGTCATCCGTCATCCGTCGCACATGTACAAGAAGCGCCCATCCGAGCCAATGGGGATTGATGGCGTTGGCACCGCGATTTTCAAAGACTCGGACTAATACACGACTTCTCAGGCCGGTTTCGACAATGAGAAAGAATACCGTACCTCCTTACCTACCCTGGTCAAAGCCTCGTCTCTCCATCGAAGTAGTCCGAGTTGAACGAAAATGCGCCCGCGTGTCGGCGAGGTCCGAGAGCCGACCTCGTCGTGTCAGGTCATCGACATCTCAGGTCATCGACATCTGCTCAGAATCAACCTGTCGGACGAGATTAAAGACAGGCATAACGACCATATGGCAAACAGATATTCGACCTGAGTCCTGCAAGCGGCTCGCAGTTGAAAATGGAAATCGGGTGGCTTTCCTCGCCACAGACTCGGAGGTGCTCGTCTAGGTCTTGGACGTGGCAAGTTCCTCCTTGTGGATATTGGCAAAAGAAAATTGCGGTTCAATAAAGTTTCGTCTGAGAATCATGGGTATACTTGGTGTACATATCGAACCGTTATTATTTCGGGGCCTGGTCAGCGCGGGCGAATCGTGGTCAAGTAGCAGATATACAACAAATCAAACGGTCAAGGAAATCTCCTAAGATTGAAATGCAAAAACGTTAATACGCGTTGGGAAAACATTCAGCGATCATTGACTCACTCTATCGAATACAGTTACACGCTCATTTTCATGGCAATCGCTGGGTGTGAAGTATATCCTTCGACTACAAAATCGGAATAGACAAAGTCCTCGATATTTTCGATGTTATCCCTCGCCCAACGCAGTTTAGGGAACGGTTTCGGTTCTCTCTTCAGCTGTTCTTCGAGTGCGTCGACATGGTCGCGATAGACATGGGCATCGCCGAGCTGGATGATCAGTTCATGAGCGTCCGTTCCAGTGACGTGAGCGATCATATGTGTGAGAAGGGCGTAAGAAGCGATGTTGAAAGGAATCCCGAGTCCGAGGTCGGCGGAGCGTTGGTACATTAAGCATGAAAGTTTAGGCTTTTGGGTCGGGTTCGAGGCAGGTGGGAGGTGGACATAGAACTGGCACATCATATGACAAGGTGGCAGGGCCATGAGAGGAATATCTAGGACAAATAAGTGATTTGATTAGGTTGAGAGGGTACTGACAAATACCTTTTGGGTTCCATCCACTGAGGATGATACGACGGTCTGTGGGGTTCTCTTTGATCTTCCTTATGCATTCCTGTAGCTGATCGACACCCTGCCCAGTGTAGTCCGTCTCACAATCGACATACTCTGCTCCAAAGTGTCTCCATTGGAATCCGTAAACGGGCCCTAGGTCGCCTTCGCGCCGATGCCCAAGACCTCGACTTTCGAGAAACTCCTTCGAACCATTACCATCCCAGATCTTGACGCCCTTCTTGTTCAAGATAGTCGAGTCTGTCGACCCATGAATAAACCATAGGAGTTCCTCGGCAATTCCCCGCATGAACGTGCGTTTCGTGGTGAGGAGAGGCAATGTCGAGTCCGCCAATGAAAAACGCAGGGATGGCGGGGCAAATATGGCGATTGTACCGGTGCCCGTGCGGTCTGGACGAGGGTCTCCAGAGTCTAAAACGCGTCTGATGAGATTCAGGTATTGATATTCATCGTGTCCAGGGGTTTGTGGAATTGAGATGGTCATACTAGTGAGGGAAGATGGGAGTTGAGAAGAAAACGCGTTGAGTCACGTCTGTCACGTCCGAAATGATAGGAATAATGACGCGCTCTGTCACATCACGTGATACGTCTGGCGCACCAGCTTCTGCTGAAACGCAACTGAAATGACTTAGAAATGAGAATACATATGCAATGATTGACATGCACTCGTTCCAGTTGAATCGCTTTCTCAGAGGCACAATTGTACAAATCACAAGTTCTTTTTTAAATAACAAATTTCGTATGTGACATAAATTAGATAAATATGGCAAAAATATCGTACAAATACTACTAGTGGTTGATCTAATAAACTACAAAAGATCTTTCCAGATTCTATGGAAGGAGAGATATTGTATCAACTAATAAATGTGATAGAGGAAATGTAGAATAAACAGTTTAAGGAGCGGATATGAGGAAAATAAAAATATTAAAAATACACCGGAGGGGGTTTGAGGAGCGATTGGGGAGAACGAAGGACTAAAAAATACAATCACAAGCAGAAAGAGATGCTGACAACTGATTTGGACCGCCTTAATCGGCGTCTAAACTTGGTCTAAACTGACTGACCGGTTTCCTGAATCTTGGAAACCTGGAAATCTTTTTTTGCCGGATACGAGTCAGAAGAGAAACCAGACTTGGATGAGTAATGACTTACTAAGGAGAGGTATATTTATCGTGAACTGAATCATCGCCTGCGTAGCTTGTTGCAAGAGCGCCATCATGACTCTTTCGTCAGGACTTGCAGATGAAAGTGTCCCAGCGGCTCGCATTGACTGAAGGAGGGTCACTTCGTCAACTACGACCTGAGAGGCCTCGATCCATATAGTCTTATCCATCGTAAAAATAGGCGACAGTCAGTATTTGAGAGGACTGATGAACAATCAAAATGCTTACTCCGATGATGGGGTTGAGATAAGCGCCGCCTCTTGCTCGTAAGGCAATGACGATATCCAGAACAGTCTTGGCCATTGCAATCCTTCTCCGACGGGACGAGTCGCTTCTTCCGGCAAATGCAAATGGCGCATGGAGTCGAATAACCGCTGCGCAGAGAATACTGTAGACAACACCAAACCTACGAGCCTTCACAACGTTGTGCACCCGAACGATGGCCTGCGGATCGCCAGATGGCAGCAATGAAATAGCCTCGTCCAACAGGTTTGAAAGACTGGTGAATTCTTCGAACAGAGGCTCCATAGACTGCTGCGTGGTGTCTGTGCATGTCAATTGAGTTGTCGGGGATGTACGACAAGCAAAGTGAAAATACGGACTTGCACTGCATTTGCGCGCAAAGACGGCAACACGCTCCCAGAGGATGGCGGCTTTAGATTCGATCGCCCTAAGGGATACCCCGAGGTCCGGAGTGGCGATAGAATTCAGATAGTTCTGGATCGTTGTCGCGGTGCGTGCTTGGGGAGGTAGACGGCCCTTCGAGAAGTAAAGTGAGTGAAGATGTACATAGTATAATCCTATGAAAGAACGCACCTGCTCAAATTCCTCCATCTCTAAAGGCCAGGGTGTATCTACCTTTGTGGAGAGTGGGTTCGTCGAGTACTCGAAGTTCGGGCTTTCCTCCAGAGCGACGGCCCAATGCTTATCAAGATCGAGCACGGTCCACAACGCAAGTATCCTTTCCCCTTCCTCTGTTGAATCTCTTGGGGTTGGGAGACGAGTTGGCGTACCGCCTACCGGCGCCTGCTGCGGTAATGCAGATCGAATCCTATGCAGGCCCGCGGAGAACACGATTGAGATCGCGGTGGTGACATGATACTTACCCTCGAAAAACCTGCCGCTGGAGAAGAAGTACGTGGCCAGCAAAACTTCGGCCTGGATGGCATGCATGATCTTATCCGGATGTGTACCCGACAGCGCGGTCGATGCGTCTTGGATGGCTCGGTTCATGTATGCCTGTTCGTGGTTCTTGACCGACGGGTCATGGGAGAAACGTATGGCCCAAAGATAAGTGGCGCTAATGAGAGCAACTGACGGCCTAGCATGATGTCCAAGAGGATAATTAAGCAGGAAAGATGCCTGAAAACGTGTGATGTTCAAAAAGAACCCGACCTGATTGGCATGTGGGAGAAAGTTTGAGATCCTAATCAAAAATAAATTTCCTGGTCATGTCAGTCGATAATGTTAATTTGCTCACAGTGCCTCTGCGACTTGTCGAGGGGGATCCTGTGTGGGAGATCGTAAATGTACAGTACGTAAAACTCGTTCTTCGGAAGGACTGACACCGTAAGGCTGATGCAGCTGGACAGGTGCGGAAGACGACGATACGTCGGGATTCTGCAGTTCCTGGATCCTTGCTTCCAACCGACTAATATTTTCTTCCAATATTTGAACGGTTGAGCGCTCCTGCCCAGTTGTATATTCACAGTCTTCGGCGCGGCCAGCACGATCACATTGTCCGCACACAGGGTGTTTCCCGTCGCACTTCTAGAAAATATAAAATGCATGAAGCAACGATTGGTGTAACTGGAGTGATACATGGACCCACCATTTTTCGACGGCGACAGCTGACACAGGCGCCTCCTCGTGGAAGATAGCCTTGAGTCCCCGATCGTTCGTCGTTTTTTCTATTCGAGGCCATGGCTTTTGAGGGTATCTTGGCTGGTGTCAGTGGTTTGGTATGAGAGTTTGGATGGTAGACTTGAGAAGTTGCCTCCAAATATGCGTTCCTTTAAGTACCTCCTCCTCCCTCTTGGACTCTCACCAAATAGGATATCGCGATATGTTTTCGATCACAAATAAAGTGATGTAAAGCTATGCCCACCACGTCCCGGATCGGAAGACTAACCAGATGAGGTCTCCGATACCTCTGCATCACGACCTATCACTAATCATTGAGCCATTCGGCTAAAAGAGAACAAAGGCCAGGAGGGGTGCTAATTTTGCAAAAATTGTGGATCAAATCGTCCTGCAGATCATCCCAGGGGCAGCTAGATGGTCGGGCTAGCGTAAGAACACAACTGCGATGATGCCTATGTCTTCGTCCACGTGGCCGAACGATAAATAGAATTTGTAGCAGGGATTCGCCCGATTTGATTGATTTGAGGCAAATCAACGGAATCAATCGGAATCTCATGTCCATCCCGTGCGTTCCTTTCTGACTCTTGACGATGTTCATGAGTCAGACAAGGAACTGAAGTGACATACAACTGAGTGTATGACGAAGCAAAAAAAGGCGTGAATACCACTCCATCGAGCGTTGGTATCGCCATTGACAGTGAACATTCGAGAAGATTACTAGAGTATGTATCAGCCAAACCTTATTCAATCATTTCCGGTACTCATGTCGAGCGCCAAACAGTGGGTCTGTGACTCTGTCGGGATGGTGATGCTCGGAGCCCGTAACGGCAAATTAAGAACTCTCCTCTCGCGGCTGCCAGTGATGCACTATTTTGAGTGTTTGCGCTCGCCATTCCCTACTTGGTTGCGAGCGGGGACCCAAAAAAAAATCAACTCGCATGTAGACTAGAGAAGTTAGCCAGTGCACCATAAAGACATCGTCAAACAGGCACCAAAAATTCTAGTCTCAACAACTCGGGTATGAGATACTCGACCATCGGACTAAAGGTCAGCAATTGTAATGGAGGATAGCGGGCAGGAGGGTCGATTTCGCGAAGAGAGCGGATGGAGGGTCCAAGCCGCGGTGCGACGTACCGCGGCAGCTTGTATTCCAATAACCAGGTGATCTTGACCATCAAATATTCAAATTTACTATGTACCCTTGAGAAAATTAAATGATCTTTCACAATTAAACTTCCAGCCTTGTTGAGTGGATGTATGGGTATTCATAGGCGCGTGCTGCACACGCGCATCACATAAGTAGGCGCCTTGTGAAACGGCTGCGCAACGCGGAGGGATTTATGCCCCGCTTTCAAAAAGTACTTCTCGATGACAAAGCACGAAGGCCATTAAGCCGGGGTTGATCGGGTGGAGTGGATGTTATTTCAGCTGCGGCATAATGGTACAAACGAGTCTTCAAATTATTCAATTGCTTTGAAGTGATACTCTGGAAAGGTATCCGTCTGAGAAACAATTTTAAGATACTCGTACCCGCCATTTTTCTGGCTATGCACAAGTGAAGATCGTTTCCTGATGTGAAGTTACTCCTCGGTCGTTGCAACGACGATGAAAAAATCAAGTTCAACTTGCAATGTTGTGCCATAGATAACCCATGCCCGATCGCCCAAGAAGGTCTCATAACCTAATCTTATTTTTAGGGATATATCACAATTCTATAGATGCATTGAACTTCTGTCGGACAGTCCCATTCATTCCCTTGCCGTAGAACAGATAATTTTATCAATGACATTGACAGCAAAAAAAAATTTGCGCTATTCAATTAAGGGTGTTATGACCGCACTAGTCCATCGCAAATCGATTCGAAGTGGCAACCTACGGCGTGTGGAATTGGATGGAACCTTATTCAACTTGAACGGTCTGGGAAGGATTCGTATTTTGGACAAAAAATGACATTATTTATCAGATGCAAGGTCCCATTACAATTTCTTTAGTGCAGAATCCGAGTGACATCACTGCACACGCGACACTACTTCCAGGTCTCGGTGAGCTCGGCCAATCTGTGTAGGATTTATAGGGCACTTCTCCAACCTGGGAACGCAGGAAACGACGCCGTAACGTTGCAGGTTATAGATATATTTTTGTACACGTCCGTTTAATCTGCATTCCCCAGTTCTGGACATAGACATCGCACCCACGAGCGGTGATGTAAAGATCATAAATAGAGCCGTCCATTTCCCCGTGCAAGTCCATCCTGTTCCCCAAAAGGGAATGTCTACCATATGTAGAGATGATCGAAAAAAATTTGATCGAGATGTGCCAGTGATCTTTTCGCCGGATGTATTTTCGGTACGTAGCGTAGCCGCCGTACCGTGGCCTAGCGCGGCTCTGGACAAAACTCTGACATGCTGTGCCTGATAGTGATCTCTCACGGAAAGCCAGTTGTGCTGTGGATACATACGGACTCGCGGGAACGGAAAACCCGTATGTGACCGGGAGTGTCGAGCGAGGTCGCATAGAACTGTCTGTACCGAGATCAAAAGCACGGAATACAGCGTCCTTCCAACACCGCGATTTCTATATGTAGCCACTCCGTGAGCATTTTTGAACGAGTTGATAGTCAGACGGCTCCGATTGTCTAGATTCTGTCAATGATCCAAAGGCTCAAGCACAGCCTTTAACTTTAAGGATTCAACAGCTAAACATCCGCCCAAATCAGTCTATCGCCTCACCAGGGCGGTCCGTGTATACTGTAACTGATATACGCGGGTGCGTTTCATTTACAGAGAAGAGTGTTAAAACCGTGAATCCAAAACATGCATGAACGACCGACCACCCATGGTGCAGAGTTGGCGTAGCGGCCGAATGAGCTAGAGAGACGAGTTAAGGAGCTGGATTTTCAGACGATCCAGATGCCATTGACGGGAAAGGTAACAGCCTATCGCTGATCAGATCAAGGAGACGTACATACGACGCTACCAGAACGTTGGGAGTGCGTCCCATGAACGCCGAGTGGATGTATGTAGTCGTTGAACCGTAAAAAAAGTTCGATGCCACCGCGGGAGGATGAACGCAGGCTCGTCGCTGCGCAACGGATGTTTCCCAACACCCATCTACTCCGAGTCTGGAATGGTATTTCAAGGTTTTTTCATTCCAGAATGCAAAGACGCAGCATCGTGAGCGGTGAGGGAAGGGGTGTGGTTGACGTGTGTTCGCCCGGTTTCTGGTTGGCAGTTTGGAAAAGGATCTGGAGACCGGAGATTAAGGAAGAAGAATAACATTGATTGACTGCGAGAGGGTTAAAAATCACAACAACAAAACCCAAAGAAAAATAAATAAAAGATAAAGAACGAATTTTTGACGAATAGCACGAAAATAGGCGAAAGTACAAAAATAAAAACAGGAAGAAAAAGTCAAGAAAACGAACGACACGAGAAAAAAGGCGAAGATACAACCAAGATAAAAAAAAAAAAGAAGAAGAAAAAGAAATATTAAAAAAGAAAGAACGTTGCCCTTCAATGCAGGTACAAAGCCAAGAAATCCACAGGAGCAGGGGAAGGATTTCTTTCCTTTGGAACGTATACGGAGGGATAGACCATCTCCACGTCCGGCCGTCTCATGTGGAATTTCAATATCGGACCACTGATGCTCCGAGGGTCATCCATGGACGACGCAGGGGTTGGTGTCGAAACCGGCGATAAAGACGAGGAAGGTTGAGGTAAGGTCGATGAGAAAGGGGATAGCGTCGAAGAGGACGAGAACAGCGATGATGACGATGATGGAGTTGATGGTGATGAAGCCAAAGGGTAATATGCCAAACCACCGAACTCCGTTTTGTGTGATGGGTGTGGCTGTGTTAGCCAATCCAGAGCACCTGGGTGATGGTGATAATTAGTGCGATGATTGTGGACTTGGTGGGTTATCGTCAGTTTCCGCAACCGAGGCAGCGAGACGTCGTCCATCGAGTTCAGAGGAGCAGCGTTAGGATCATCAACGTCACCAGATTCACAACGTGACGAGGCCGACGACAAAGACAACGACGACGATTCCCAACCACTCATTTTTGGGGTGATGATGTCGAACAACGCATTCGTATCCACATTCTTCACGACGAGCTCTTCGAGCTTGAGCATCCGACGGAAACACCATGCCCATACTGTTTCAGCCGTTTCGGTGTCCTGCTCTATTCCTGCACCCCTCGTATGCCCGTGCCCGTTCCCTGTCCCATTGAGTTGTGATTGATGTCCTGGAGCGCTCCCACTTCCATTCGCATGGTTGCCGGAAGAAGAGAGTGCAACATTGCACAAGTCCAACACTTGCAATCCATGGCCCTTTCTACCCTCGCAGGGAAGCTCCATCCTGACCAGTAATCCCCGAATGACCTCAGCCGTCTGCTTCGCTGCTCCTGCTCGATTTCCGTCCAAATCGTCGATTTTCAGGGTGTGTAAGGAAGGTAAAAGAAGATGCGAGAGGATAGCGGGGAGGTCATTCACCCGAAGGTTGAGGTGTGTCAGATGGGGAAGGTTGATGAGAGAAGGTGGGGCGATGGATGAAGCCTCTGACGATGGCGACAATGATGCCATATCCCATGGCGAATTTTGGTCGAAGGAAGGGGTTGCAGGAGTCAACGTAGGTGATGAAGGAGAGGATGGAGAGTGGAAGCCATCTAGGACCCTTCCTTCGACTTCAAGGCTTTCGAGGCTCGTCGTGGACTCCAACACATAGAGCAACGTGTAAATCGATATAGGCGAAAATCGGAGTGGATATTGAATGCTCAGAGATCTGAGATTTTTGACGTTTTCCAAGGAAAGGTACGGTAGATGATGGTTATGGAATTTGAGATGAGTTAGATGCGGTAAATTAGGGAGGTTGATGCGTGGTGTCGATGTGGCCACTCGTGGATGGAGGAGTTTCGGAGCTTGACGCGAACCATCCGATGACGCATGGAGAATAAGTCGTTCGAGCGGAAGTTCTTCGGCCATTCGCTCTACACTTCTTTCCTCCGGAAAAACGGCCGACACTGATGGAGGGGGGTAGATGGCCTCTAGGAAAATTTGCGCCTCGTTCACGGTGGTGGTGTGCAAATCCAATCCGAGGATGCGATGGTTGTAGCTGCGGAGGACTTGGGGCAGAAACATATCTGCCAAACTCGATTGAAAATCCTGTTGCATGGCGCTGTGATTGTGCGTACTGATGAGGATATGGGTGTGATTGCGCCCTTTGTCTGAGCTGGGGCCGGGTTCAGACGATATCTTGATCTCGACGTCGACGGGAAGAACTGCAGCCATCGAAAACCACAAGTCCGTTTTCCGGATACATTTTGCATCGGTGTCCGAGTCCATGTCGGCTTGAGACACGGACAGACATAGGCGGCTCCATGCCTGTGGGGTGGAGCGGACGACGCGGCGGAAAGACGATGAAACTTCGTTGAGGACGAGAGGTGCGTTGGGATCGAGGAGAGAGGAGTACGAGAAAATTTCCCCTAACAACTCCAGGGGAATTTGGCTCATGAAATCTACACCGCGCACAGCAGGAGATGCGAGCATTTGGTTCGTTGGTTGGTAAACGATGTTAAATGTCTGGTTCTGGATGAAATGAGTTAACAGGATCGATTTGACAGGGTGAATGACTCGACTTACAGAAGACGGTCGCGTGCTCAGCGATCTGGCCTATCAGGTCTAACTTTGAACTCTTCAGAGCAAATGCTCTTGACGAGTAACGATGAGGGAAGGAAAGAAACCCGGACTGGGGAACCGGGCGAAAAAAATGAATATCCTGTAATCCTTGTGAATTACGAGATACTGACAATGGTACAGGTTGGTACTCGTGGACCCGTCGGCGTGCTTTATATTTTCACTTGTCGACCGTTGGATGTGTGGTCTGGAACCCTTACTTGGGATTCGACCCGCCTCCTCATTGGAGCGATCACGATCAACTGGAATGAATCGGAGGGCGTTTCATATGGATTTCCGGCTGCTTTTATCTGTTTTTGTCAGCTTTTGACTCAGACAACTTCGCTGTCCAATTATCAGAGCAGATAATCTGATCAGAGGCACGGAAAAACACAGAAAATTTGCAGTAAAGATGTCCTGTTTGGAAAAGACAGGGAATCGATGGTGGTGAGAAAGAAAGGGTAATTCTGAAAATGGTAATGCTGGCACAAGGGCGGCTTTGCATTTCCCGACAAATGCCGAGACTCTTTGGCCAATCAGATATGTCATGGATGTTCGGCCTTCCGTTCACTACAAATTCTGCCCGTGTCTTATGATACTTGCAATATCAGGAGGTCTTGTAGGGTTTTATCAGGTATCTAAGCGAACGTACGAAGTTGGTGCGAAGCAGGAATAAAAATTAAGAGGACAGGCGATATGCTTTTCATGGTTCTACTGAACATAGTACTATCCAAGAAATAATACGAAGCATATGAGGTGGAAGTTCAAGCTAGAATTTAGCGTTGGAGTATCGATGAACCAAGCTTTACGCGTTCTAGACCCTGGAAGCCACAGCGTCCATTTGTCGTCCATCGGTCATCCGATAATATGCCAGACCCTCCAATCGCGTACATGCACTACACCAAGCACCGAAGGCTACCAAAGGCCACTAAAGCAACACTACTCTGGACCAATTGAAACCCAAGAACCCCAGCTGGGGTCGGCCATTCCTGAAAGTCCACTGAGACAGAACCGGGGGTCAATGGTTATTGTCGTAATCGCATAGTTCTTGCACTATAGCAGTAAATCCACCAGGTGAAAACAACCAAAGTTGTCGTAAGTGACTGGAAAATTGCAATTGACCGTTGGATTCGCGGGAAGGAGACTTTTCGCTTCCGTAAAAAAAGCAACGTGTTCAACGATCTAGAAATAATACGCCCAATCCAGGAATAATGACACCTGGTGTCCGTCCTTTATTAGCTGTGGCTCATGACAATAATAACAAACCTGTCAGGTACCTGGCTACCTAGGTCCAGTGACGGGGGAGTGTCAGACGATCATCCAAAATGAAATCAAGGAAAAGATGAACAGGGACGAGCATACCAAGAAACCCGAGAGATGGTGTGACATTTGGCAGAAAATAGCAAAGAAGGCAGCGGACGACGAGACCTGATCACGATTCCGTGTCCGTTACAGAATATATGAAGGCTATTGGACCAGCAGAGGTGTGGGGGGAACACGAAGTGGCGCGTTCGAGACCCGAAAGGAATTGAAGACCCGCGCAGAAAGAAGAGGGGGACCAGATGGTGTCCCAATCATTTCCAAAATTTTAAATCCTAACGATTTCTTGTATCTCGTCTTGGGAACAAAAGGCCGCGGGGCATAAACCCACCAATTGAACAAGTCGGAGGTTTATGAGCTTCAAGAACCAGAAAGGCCGTGGACAGGCCATCAATTGGTAAAGATTCGAGTGGCCTATTACAGACAAATCAGTTTCAAAATGGAATGGTCCAAGTATTTTTGGAGAACATGTCGTGACGAAAAAGTCGTCTCCAGGAAGGAAAAAGTACAAAGGCAACCTTGAGAAGAGTCGTGATGGTCTTGTGCTTGATTCGGCATTTGAATGTTCACTCTCCGATTGGACATCCAAACCTTTCGACAAGCCGTTCTGAGCTGTTGTTCACCAACTTCTACAGTGCTACCCCACGATCTCACGAAACAATGAACCCCATGGTCAACATCAAAAACCATGATAGAGTCTCAGCTCCGATCACAAGGCTTCAACCCGAGTTGTTGAGCCTTATCTTTCTTGAGAATACCTCTCCAAATTCCGACCACGACCAGTTGCGTACGGCCTGCTCAAGTTCACAAGTGTGCCAGCAATGGCGAAACACAATTGTGTCCTTAGCTTCTCTATGGGGCAGGCTCATAGACATGGACACTTTCCCTTTTGATGATGTCAATAGTCGATGGAGACACGAACTATTGCGGAGGACTGGTTCGGCTTTGCTGTGGATAAAGGGATCCGTCCGAACTGTGGAACGTCAAAAGCTCTTCCTCTCTTTCCTGGAACAGAACTGGACGAGGGTCGAAAGGATCGATGTTCTTGAAGAAGCTGGAGACCCTATACTACGGTTAAAACGTTGGAAAGGACTCGAGTCCCGAGCACCCAATCTCAAGTCGTTCGTGCTACGTTTTCAGAATACAGACCCAAGTTTGTTCCCCGAAATTGAACAAACCACTTCCTTTCTCTTCAAGGATGGCGCACCTCTTCTCCAAGAGATATGTGCGTCCGATATCAAGTTCGATACCCGTTCGTCTTGGCTCCCAAACATCAGAAACTTGACATTGTCGACCCATTACTCTATCCAAGAAATCTTCGAAATTCTCAGGGCGACTCCCGAGCTCACCAACCTCCGAATAACCGCGAAAAAAAGGGGAGAATACGAATCGCAACCCAACCTGTCTTTCGGAGAGTACGCCCAAAATCACATCACCCTCCCGCATCTGGAAACATTCTTCCTAGAGTCGTATCTCAATGTTTCTCTTCCCTTCTTCCAATACTTGGACTTCCCTGCCTCCTGCTCTCCGAGTCTTCGCCTAACTGATATCAGCCATTGGGACATGCGAAGATGGACAGACAGCACTTTTTTGAGGCACGAACGCGCAACACTTGAGATTATCCGAGAGAGGATGGTTGAACTCTTCAGGAAATATCTCGCCCTTGGTCCCACAGTATCAGTAACACGCATACAGGTCGACTGTCCAAACTTCGAAACCAAACTTGACTTCTCCAGTGGCCCTGGAGGAACGGTGTCCGGCGGATTTGATCTTAAAGGTCAATTGGGTGGGGCGAAGATGCTTGAGGATCTCGCCTTATGCAACCGCCTGCGTTCCGTAAAGCAAATCGAACTCGACATTCACGCCCTCCCATTCCAGGCTTTATACTTAGCGGAACTTCCCTCCTCCTTGCGCTCCCTTACGACACTAGTCACTGACGAAACGACCCTTAGCTTTTTCCTCGATATCAATCACTCGGAGGTCCCAGGTTGCTTACCCTTCCCATCACTCAAGGTTCTCAAACTCAGGGGTGATCTCAACACGGGCTTTTCACCAATCTGGAGTTTTCTCCAATTACAAATAGACGGAGACTCCCCGATCTCGGTTTTCGACCTAACCCCCATTTCATTCAACAATCTCCCCGACTTTGATTTCCTTGATTCGATCCCCGGACTCGAGATACACTGGATTTGTGGGGAAACTCGGGCGTTGTCCACATATAAATGTGGAAGCGGACAGCCTGATATTCTGAAATTCTATCGAACGCGATTACGACTCATGAAGGAGTCAAGGAGATCACAACAACGGAACCTTACTATCTTTGGCTAATATAGTGTATTATCGATGATAGAGTAAAAACTTTAGTCCTACATATTAGATGGTATACAACACGGTCACTGCAAGCTATGTATTACAGGGGGGGATATGGGAAGGAACGATTAATTGATGGTGATTTTCTTCGGGGCGAGTTCAGGCACTGTCTTCGGGAACGTAACGGTCAGAACACCGTTATCCATCGCAGCCTTGATCTCATCGTCCTACAAGGTAGATTCGTCAACGAAGATTCAACGAAAGAAAGAAACCGCACTGCATACCTTGACTCCCTGAGGAAGCTGAAGAGTCCTCGAGAATTTTCCAAATCGTCGCTCCCTGACGGCGTAGCCGTTTTCATCGTGTTCCGACGACACCTTCGTCTCGGCGGATACGGTGAGCTTGCCGCTGTGGATATCGATTTCGATGTTTTCCTTGCTCACGCCGGGGAGCTCGAATGTGGCAGTGACAAGGTTCTTTTCTTTGTCTTCATGCAAATCCATCCTGGAGAAGCCGTGTGAGCGAGAACGAAAAGTTCAGGTGCTTGATGTAGGTACATACCTTGGTTTGAAAGACCTGAGAGCGCCGTTGATGGGTCTCTGTTGAACTTGATTGCCGTTTCTCGTACCCTGTCGTGGGGCGGAAAATGCCTCCTCAACAAAGCGGTCGAGGTCGTAGAATGGCTCGTAGAAGAAAACGCTGGACATGTTGTGTGAAGTGGTCAAAAAGCGTTGAAGAGTGGTTGTTGATATAAGGATGGGAGTACGAGGCGATTACTGTAGAGAGATTTATCGAATTGTGAGATGCTATGGATTTACGGACCCGTATTTATACTTTTATGAACAGAGTGCACGTCGTAAGCGCTCCATTTTTGTGGACTCGTCTGGCAAGTCGTGGAAATTTCGAGAATAGACGCGTGTCTAAAATAGGTAATTTGGTTCTATTTTTAGAAGTGCTGTCCCCAAGCCAGACGAACTTACTCATCATTCGAGATATTGTCGGCACGACAAGAATGCTCTCGAAGAATCCATACCGTTCTCCAACCCCCTCGGGCCATATGTTAGGTTGACATCAAAAAAAAAGCAACAAGTTTGTCACTGTTTCTTCAAAGCTCAACGTTTAACGGCGTTGTACCAAGTTTTTCCGAACAGCGCAAACTGTGATTGGGAATCATGCTCATGTTCCAAACAATTAAACAACCTAGTATACCCTAAAATAAATACAGAGAAACATAACCACAAGGTGTTTGATGGTTTCCGTATGAAAATTCATGGACATAATAACGGATGAGATCAGAGTTGTTCAAACTCGTCGTCATTGGTCGGCGGCCTTCTGATCCGGTAAGATGCCCAAGGAGATTTCAAAATCTCCATCACTTCCCACTTCTTGAGCGCCTACCGCAACTATGAGTGGAGTGCTTGTATTGTAGCCGTCTTGTGGCATATCGAAAGGTGCGTCTTCAACGGGAATATCGAACAATAGTACCTGGAGGGGTGGTATATCAGTCATCTGTGCCTGCAGAATACCAAATCAAGTGGGTATTGTACATACCGGAACCTCTTCATTTGCGTTCTCGTCTGCCTCCTGTTGTTTAATCGAACAAACCTGTTTGTTCTTTTCCGCTGAAATCTCTTGAGAACCGTTGGAAGACATTGGGAACTTTAAAAGTGGGGATGGGAGGGTGGATTTTGAGTTCAAAGCGAGGACGTGCGTTTGCGTAAAGATGTGGCAACTAAAGAAAGAGAACGGGTGTGCTAGGTGCTGATGAGAGTCGAACTTCGCTCTTCTAAGCACATTCTAAGCACAATAACAACCCAAGAGTGAGGCAAGTTGAGCATTGGCCATCGTACCAAAACAATAAAATGTGAATGTGGCTACCATAACGACTAGGCTATTATAACTCAGTTTGATACATTATGCCCTGATATATCCCCTATGTCAAGCGCTCAAGCGCTTTGCGTCTTCACCCAGTTTTGGCACAAAGCGACGGATCATGGAGTTGTTGATCCGTTGGTCCACCTTCCGGCTTCCCGGCAATATTGAATTACAAACTCCGATTTGATCAGCCATCAATTTATTGGCCAGGTTATTTTCTGTCCGTTTACTTCCGTTTATCGTTTGGTATCCCATTCACTGCTACTTTATGACTATATCTTGACAATGTTTTGTTCAAAACGCCCCATGACTCTAAACTCAAAGATCCGATGGACTCTTTCAGAGTCTCTCTCAGTAGTCCAGATACGACAATCACCCGGCTTTGAACTCGCGGGCCGCTCGATGCAATTTACGCCTCTGAATGAAGGGGAAGCACAGTGACGACGGCTGTTCTGTCCTCAACTCCCCGGAAGGCATTTATCTTCTAGACGTGCCAAGTGTTTTCCTTCAAAGTGATGACCTTGAAAGTCTATACTGTATCGAAGTCAGTGCCTTCTTATTTCACCGTAAGAGCGGAAAATGTCCGTTCTTCCTCGTCTTGTTCCCATGCTGCCTCGGAGAAGATTGATATAAACACCCTGTTCCTGAAAACCTGGAGCACCAGTTTCTACGAATCGGTATGCATTTTACTCTGACGGGCTTTGTGAGCTTGGTGGCTCTGATTGGGCATGTTGCTGCCCATGGCTACGTCCCACTTCTGCGGATCGCAGGGAAGGACGTCCAGGGTTGGGACATCAGCAAAGGTGAGACGACTCAGTCGTATCATGGACCTTTGTCGCTGAAGATTATCTGTAGACCCGTACACGACGCCTCAGGTAGATTAATGTGGTCACTAATCCGAACGAGATCTTATGCTGACATTCTCGTCGCTAGCCCTTGAGAGTTGTTCGCGGGACGAAGCTTGACAGTGGATACATTGCTGATGTCACCTCCACCGATATAACTTGCTCAATTGGTAACCAAAAATTACCCCCAGTATGGCGTTCGCGTTCCAATCCCACAAGCACACCCTCATCGTAACTCCACAGGGACCCATTCAAGCCACAGTAGCAGCAGGAGGAACTGTTTCCGTTCTCTGGAATACCTGGCCACTTGGTCACTATGGTCCTGTTTTGAATTACATGGCCAAATGCCCAACTAGCGACTGTTCAACATTCAAAGGCGACACAGGCTCACCCTGGTTTAAGGTATGTTGACTTTTGAAACTTCCTTCTTTATCATCGTCTATTGACGTGTCTGGCCGCAGATCCAACAAGACGTCTATGCCAACGGAGTGTGGGCATCTGACACTCTAGCCAAGAGTAACTTCACGTACAACGTGAGGATTCCGAGCAACATCTCTCCGGGAAGTTATGTAGGTGGCTGTTGTTCTACTATCTGAATACTGAGAGATCATGCTGTCAAAAGCTCTTACGCCACGAGAACCTCGCCCTACATGGTGCGACGAACCTTGGTGGTGCTCAATTCTATCCCGGTGAGTACCACTCAACGATCACATCCGAGTCCACGAATCTGAGTAACCCTGGATTTCTGGAGTTTGCATACAGCTCACCGTCACTGGAGGAGGTTCACTCAACCCATCTGGTCTCAGCTTCCCAGGTACATACAAGGTGACCGCTTTACACTTCCTTACACCTCGAGCTTTGTTATTAATGTGCGATCTCCGGAGCAGGCGACGGACCCTGGAATTCTTTTCAATGTATATCAAGGCGATGCTGCCAATAAGGCGAGTATTTCACGAGGCGGTATTGAGGATCGGCTCACAATCCTTTGCAGGCCTACGTTCCCCCAGGAGGATCGGTATACCCTGGTCTTACTTGAGGATGTTTGAAATCCCGTTTTTTGAAGCTGGATATCTAGTCATCAGATACCGCGAGTTCGGAACAGAGGAACCATAGGACTGGAAAAGTGGTTTTTGATTATTCCAGGCTAAGCTTCATATGAATACAATCTATCTAGGCTATTGCTGCTTCCATCTTCGTCCACAGCGCTGATACTGGATTCCCATTGTTATATTCCTGATGCAACGAAGAAAATCGATTGAGCTGTGTTAGATGGAGCAGAGGAGGCAAAGCCATGTCACGTACCGCTTCAGCAAGATCAAGTTTGCAAACGTATGCAGTGTCTTCCGCGGAGGATTTCGACTCGTCATAATTGTGGGGCATGGCCTGCTTGTGGATTCGTGCCAGTATTTCTCGGGCGTCCTTGTCGATGGCGTCTACGGTACTCTTAACTGCCTTACGCACTGCCGGTGAGAAATAGGCCTTGAGGTTGGCTGAGGAAGTGTGTGCTCGGTTAGCCAAAACGTTGGCCGTAAATGCTCGTTTCTGTGCAAAAATGCGATATTCAACAACTATTAGATGACACAGATAGGGGCAAGACGTACATCACCGTTGAATGTAGAACCGACGTAGAAGAGCATCTTCGGCTCGTTAGCCTTTACTTTGAGAGACCTGAAGAACTCGTCCTCCATCAACTTCTTCGCATTCGTTTCCCTTGTGCTCCAAGCGGTCTGGAGAGCACTCCATGCCTTGCAGAAATCGGCACCCTGAAGTGCCTGCACAGTCGCTTGTAGTTCCCATGCATGGTCTAACGAGAAAAAAAAATTAGTCAAATCATCGTCAGTCGGGATTTAAATTACGTACCACATTGATATTTTGAAGGCACATTGCCGGCCAGCTTTGGTTGTAACGTCTACGCGACAGGGTAGCGATTAGCGCCCAACAAGCCAGTGGTCAAATGAGATTCTCACCGCCCATGGTGTCCATTCCATTTTCCCGGCCTGGTCGACCGGAATGAACCCAGGATTGTCTTGGCACATCCTCGAGGAGCCGCCACGAATCTTCATCCCACACAGAGTCGTGCCTGTGTCGCGTTTCCCGTTACTGCCTGATCTATGTCTTGCAGGAGCGGGGTGGGATCCCTTGACAGCAGCGGGGGCCTTGGCGGCGTGGAGAGCCGGGGTACATTTGACCTGCGGAAAAAAAGTCAACATCGTTCAAGATGGGGGAAAGTATCGGAACTGTTTCGTACTCTGGGTTTCTTGGTTGGGACGGCGGTGACAACCATGGACAAAGCGAGGAAGATGACGAAGAAGACGGCGCGTTTCATTGACATAGTGAATGGTGAGGTCGGTGAGGTCGTGAAGTTGGACGAGTTTATTTAGCTGAGGAAAGAGGGGGGGTGCAGTCGACCAGCGAAGCAGAAATGTAATAGATGTGAAGAGGGGAAAAGACACCAGGTCGTTCTCTGACTTTCTTTTCTGATTTCCTGTCCTCTTTATAGATTTTGAGAGTCGTACGTATACGCCGAAATTGAGATTTTATCCTTCTGAATTAGTCGGCCCAAGGCACTGGACTTTGTTGGAAACACCATATCAAAGAAACACTTGGCAAATTTAGTGAATGGTAGTCATTGTGTCGGCGTTTCCGAGAGCCCTTGTTGTACTCCACCGTGCTTGCCCGAGCAAAATAAATAGAAATTATCAATCAGACTCTTGTTCAGAAAACGTGTATTTCAAAGATGCAAGGTATCGGGACAATGATTATTGCGTTCATGTTGGGTTAATAGACGCCGCTCTATGGTCTTGGTATTGGTGAAACATGATTGGGTGCCATCCCGAATCTCAAAATCGCATCTCCCTCCACCTAACCAATACCAGCCATTGGGCCTGGAACGGGCTTGTTCGGTGGTTTATTTCCTAAAGGTCAACGATTCGCCGATTGCTATATGCCAATGCGACGGTTGTGTAAAGGGAAAGAGAGCTCGATATTTGCATTATCACCATGGAGGCGTTATTTGAAAATTGAAAAAAGAGGAGATTCCCCAATCCCGGTCTTGAAATGACCTCTTGCGATATACGTAGATGCGTTTAGGCTGGTAAGCCACTTTTACAAGTCCCCATGCTCCAAAGGCTCGGTGTAGGGAAATGGCGCAGAGGAAGGATCGCGGCGTGTGGTCAGACAGAGCTTAAACCTGAAAGGGGAGATGATAAGAAAGAGGTGGAAGAGGAGGTTATGTATCAACGGCGTGGTTTTGTTAAACATTACAACTGAAATTCAGACGGGTCTGAACTTAGTGGTAGTATTCGGCGGGTCGGAGCAGAAGGTTGAAGATGGATGGTGGTGTTACGTAATTTGTATTATCGACGGCTATGAAGCGGGGAAGAGAAGGAAGACGGTTAGGTGATCCTGAATGTTGATGTATGTACATATGTAAATGTATATGAAAAGAAAGCAATGCAAAGCGAACATGTATATGCCAAAAAGTCCCAAAGAATATGTGTAATGATCAAAAGCAAAAAAGGTCACCAACAACCCACACAACAGATAAGGGGCCAAGAGGAACGAAAAAAAAAAAATACAAAAACACAAGATGATAATACACGCCAGAGTCAAATCGGCCTCGAAACGTCGGACTGGATGCTGGAAAGGGTTTAGGGTTTGTTGATGGTTGATGGTAATGGCGATGATGCTGGAGGAGGGTGGAACAAGGCGATAGGGTGTGTGAAAGCAGCGTTTGGCTCCATACCGCCCCGGCGTGTCTATCACCGTCTGGGTTACAACGACAACGACAAGCCAAAAACATCTAGGACACTCTTCTCGAACGTTCGTTTTCTTCAAGTATGTAGTGGCGTCTTCTTTCCGACTTTTACATTCCCTTGGAAAGGAAGGCCGGCGAGGACGACTTCCCCTGCTTTGTGCCCCGGACCTTGAAGGGGAAGACCTTCAACGGCCATCGTCACTGCTGCATACCCGGAAAGGCCGGCCGTCGCTCCTTCAGTACCGAATATGACCTGTGAAACAAAACGCAGAGAACGGCAAAGGAAACCAAGAGGAAAGGGTAAAAAAGAAAAAAAGGAAGAAAGAAAAAGAGGAAGAAGAAAAAGGCAAGGAAGAAAAAAAAAAAAAGGAGAAAAAAAAGAGGGAAGAAAAAAAAATGACAGGGAGGGAGGGTGTGAAGCCGAACAAAAGAAGAATCACAGGAAGAAAGAAAAGCATGACAAAAAAGAGATCAACCTCAGATCATGAAAACACAAGAAAAAAAATAGGAAACCCACCTTTCCAACGAAATTACTAAACTCCTTCTGTCTACCTGGCAGAACCTGGATAGGAACATCGACCACCTTCGCAGAGACGGCGTATGTCTTTCCTTCTCCTTCGTGGATAGGTGTGCTCAGAGATGGAAGCCAGTTATCCGGCCTGAGATGGCCAAATGCATGTTCGGGTAATGGGTCGGGAAGAGGTACGTCCGGCGGTTGTTCGCCAGTTTCGTTATCATGTTTCTTGTGTGACCAAGGGAACGAGGGGTGTAAGGAGAACGAAGAAGAAAGTATTGACGGGGCCTCCTGAGGGACCTCCCCATCGAAAATGATCAAGTCTGGAAGGACACGGAAAACCTCCAGGCCAACGTTGATCCCTTTTGGTAGGACCACCAATCCCTCGACTACACCGCTTGCCAAGAAAGCTGTTCCAGTCGGTATGATTTTCATATCTCTTATCGTTACGTTCCTCAAAACCTGGGGACGGGGGTGTGGTGCAGGGAAGTCGGCTGCGACATGCAGTGAAGGGAGGAGGGGAGACGAGATAAGGATGGTGTTCGCTTCGCCTGAGAGGTATCTGGACACGAAGTGGGATAGTAAGGGGAAGTGAGAGTGGGACAGCGGGAGGACGGAGCCGGACATAGACAATGTGATGTTTGGGTGGGTGAGGGTGAAGGGAAAGGTGGTGACGGAGGCGAGGGGGAGGGCGGAGGTGGGTTTGTCCCTGTCGTCAGGAATGGAAACGGTGAAGGGAAGCGAGGGTACGGAGAGGTGGAAACTTGGAGGAGCGGGGTTGATGACAGTGGCGCGGGCGTGGAGGTTGAGTTGGTGTGATTCGGAGGAGACGTTGAATGACGTGAGCGTTAGTAGCTGTGAGATTGAGGGCAGAGGCATGTTCCGGCCTGGATGAGGAAGGCCAGGTATTGACGGTACTGTAAATTCATTGGTCACTTGGTCCAGGAAAATAAAGAAAAAGAGAAAAGAAAGCTTACGTTTCATGTGTATCGGTGTGCGGATATTGGACAATTTGCCGTGGAGGTTTCTTCTCCATCCTTTGGAATGTAGACCACCCCCTCGAATGGTCGCCTGACCGATATCTGCTCTAACAGCCAACGTGCCGTCCTTCCAAGATTCTTTCAAAAAATGAACAAGTAAAGTATTGTTCGCGGATAGTTGGAGTCGAATGGGTCTTGAAATTGACGTCAACCAAGACAAATCCTGTGGTGGGTCTACAGAAAGTGGCAGGTCGACAGGGGGCACGTCAACAGTGACGAGAACGGCTGAGGGGTCATGTTCCGGGGTGATGGTGATGGTGGACATGTTGACTGAGACCACCTCCAACGTGCGGACGCTCCATCTCCCAATGGCTTTCCAGACATCCGCGAGCAGCCCGTCGTCCTCGTCTGTCCCAACACCGATCGCTGACCCGGCGTCAACTCCAACCCGACCTCGCACATCAAGGCAAATGGATCCGTCCTCTGTGATATTGAGGACGTCGACTTGGTCCGGACCTCGAAAAACCAAGTCATGTTTGATGATTTCCTCTGGCTGCAGATGTGAGGCCCTCGACGCGTATGACCATGCAAGGAGGACGAGGAACAAAAACCCTAGGAGACATATGGATAAAGAAATGAGAAAGACGGCCGTCAATTGGGATCTAAGCCCTCGTCGTCGGGAACTGCCATCGAGTCCGGTATCGTCGTCGAGTATGTGGTGGTTTGTGGGTGCTTCCCCGGATAAAAGTGGTGTCCGTTCGTTGGGCTCGTAGGCCCGTCGTTTTCCTTTGTCGATACTGGGAGTTGGAGCGTGGGGAGCGTCGCCGTCGTCGGTCATGGCTATTGCCAAAGACCAAGGTGATTGTCTGTGTACAGTGTAAGTTACAGCGTAAGGGCGTGGCAGTGATATTTGGAACAGTTGGTAATACCATACACTGATGCAGTTATGGCATGTGACACAGGGGTCAAGCTTCAAGGGAGGTTCATTTAGGGTCCGTTCGGCAACCAAAATACCAGTTCAGTAGAGGTAGGACCCCCGTTTATTACCCCCGATGCCTGAGGAAAATTTGGGCCAAAACGCGCCCTTTCGGGCGCGAGGCCTGAGGGTTTTCGGGCCAAAACGAACAAATTTTGGGCCAATCCCTGAGGGTAGAATCTCGGCCAAACTGGCCAAATTTGAAGGGCTGAGGGCAAAAACTGGGCCAAAGTCGGTAATTTTTGGAAATTTTAGACTCC
>JAHXRV010005068.1:0-10998 GCA_019904355.1 Psilocybe tampanensis
CCAGCAATAACAAGTATACATGGAAGGGGAGGTTCCTTGGCCCTATTGACGAATGTCCGGCCAATATGTTCGAGGACTCGTGAATGACAATGGACGAATAGGCATCGGTTATTACTTAGTTGACAATGGTATTTGTGATCCTTCTGTTTCCGTGCCTACCTGCTCACAGCGAATCCTTGCAGAACCCGCGGAAAATTTTGGTATCTCTTCTCGTCATCTTGGTGAACCTTCAGGGCTCTTACTTGATTCAAAAGTACCATCATATGTTAGTCTTTTTGTTGGTTGAAATATTTTCTTGTCGTGTCAAAACCTTTGCTCGCACTGGGCTAGAGTCTAGTGTGAAAGAGAGAGAGACCACGACCATCGGGTGAGAAAATCAATTTCCATTGCTCCAGAGTCAGCGTCGGATCTTCTTAACCAAGATGAAGATTGGGATATCGACCGAATTCCGATACTACATCGACGCCTGTCATAAGTGGGAACGTGAACACGGGCAAGATTGTGCCAGTACATTGATGCCCATCGAGGTCTGCCTCTCGAACGATAAGTTTTGTTGACGATGATCATGGAAAATGAAGGGGGAAAATGCCTCATCACGTCGGATGGGACAAGGAGGTCTGCCATTGGGCAATCATATCCGACATCATGCAGAAGATCTGTGAGAGATAGATCTGATGACGAAAGTGATGACGAGTAAGAGCGGTAGTGACTCTATCAAGTGGCATGGCAAGTCGGGCGTTGTTCGCAGGCGGTGCACCGATAGAACAACTACGCCTTCAACATCACCAGAGCTCATGCACATGTACAGCGTCTCAACCACCATTTCAAGATCTGTACCGGTCCCACCGAGTAGGCCGACATTGAGAGACATTATACGTCCTCTTTACATCCTCGGGCCCCAAAAAATCAAGGTTGTCTAAAGACAACTCCTCGCCCTTCTGTCCGGCCACGGTCAAGGTCCATCAGGACCCGGGAAGCTCCTGCGGTTTCTTGTCTGCGATTTTGCGTATTTGAGACCCAAAAATCGCAAAAACTTTGTCAGAAAAGTTGCGTATTTCAGGGCGCCGCAGGCCGACCCTTGTCCTAATATTGCGTATTTGAGACTGAAATGAGGGTCAACAACCTGACCAAAGATCGCGCTGCACAACTATCGTACTTGAGTCCGAGGTTTGATCTAAAAATTAATGATCATAGATGTTCCATGACTGTCGGCACCACAAAAAAAGAATAAAGGAGGTGAAAGAAAAGGGGAAAGAAAGAGAAAGAAACCAAGTCAGAAAGAAGAAAGAAGAAAGAAGAAAGAAGAAAGAAGAAAGAAAAAGTCAGTAAACTATAAGGCATCCCATACACACACGACGTCGAATCGTCGATGGATGAACGGAGCTTTCTCCATTGCAGACCGTTATGTTCATCGATGGGACCATCGATACCGAACGCCACACCTCTAAACCACCAGAAGGTGAGAAATAGGATCAAGGAAAGGTACGAAGGATTCCAGAATGCGTAATAGGGAGGGCGCTCGTCTCGGCTCGGTAGTCACGGAGAGTCTGTCCTCCAGTTCCATACCTCTATATGGGAAATCGACAGGACGTTGTGAAAAAAATTGGGGCCATCCTCCACCTCCAAGATGCCAAAAAATGCCGCAAATGTCGCTTTTGTGGTTTGTTTGTGAGCTAGTCGTCCTCGTCAGGGTGCCCTGAATGTCCTGCATCACCAGCACGAAATCGACCGGACGTATGTAGGAGACCGTCTTGAAGAAAATCGGGGTTGTTGTTCATGCTCCACCCCAAAAACGCCAAAAAATCCCCAAAATGTCGCTTTTATCGTTTGTTGCGGAAGTACTTGTCCTCGTCACGTTGGTTCCAGGAGTCCAGCGCCCATGTTAGATGTGGTCATCATCACCATCAAGTCGACGTCGCTTGGAGCCGGTTGCTGGTAGACCAATTCCTCTGGCTTCCAGAACATCCCTTACAAGTTCGGCTGCCGCTTGAGATTTTTTTTTGGCCTGTTCGCCCCATCGATAGCGCTGGGACCCAAAAATATGGTCTTTGATAACCTGTATAGTGTCAGTGACGTCTACGGTATGTCGCATTGAGTGACAGTGCGGCACGTCACTCTCACTCCCTGTGCCACTGGCGTAAAACGTAATTTCTGGACACTGCGGAAGAGAATCTCGCGGGTGATAATCGGTGCGCTTGTTCCCAGGAGCTTGGAAGGCAGAATGGAATGATGACACCACTGGGGGAATCAATGGAGATGAGCTGGACATTAATTCGAAAGTTGTCGGAGACCCAAACCGACTGTTGTGTAAGTTGTCCCTTCCTGTCTGAAAAACTCGTTCGTTGTTTGTGAGCACATAGGGCGATTTTTCGGCAACAAAATTCAGAGTGCTGATGTCAGGATGTCCCTCTCCGGTGAGCCTTCCGGGACATTCAACCACTTTCGAGGTCGATAACGTCAGATTCGGTGAGTCCATGTAAACAGGCGATATTGTCTGCCGGGCTACGGACGAGTCTCCCTCAGACACAGACATGACAGAAGTGACAAATGATGGGTTGTCCCACTGTTCGTCTCGCGAATGCGGAAAAGGGCATGCTAGATAAGTAGTGAACGCGAATATCAAAACACAATTCAGATGATCCGTTCGCTAAACAGCTCACTGCGGTTCTCGATTGGAACATTGTATGATCCCTGGTAGGGGCCGTCCCCTCTAGATTCCATCCCATTGCTGTCATGTTGATGGATGGTCACAGGTGTTGAACGGAAATGCAGACCCAAGGAAGGAGGCGACGAGAGATCGTCCACCTCAATGTCCTGGATGCTGCCTGACTCCATTATTGACCTCCAAAACATTTCTTGTTGGGAATATTTGACGTAAAGTCGAGAGTTTTCCTGAATTAATTGGTCGAGCTCATTGCGGGAATCTCTCCAAGACTCCTGGAGCTGGAGAATCACAGACTCCAATTGGGTGACTATATCGGAGAGATGATGAGGATGCGAGAGGCTGACGAGACTGATAAGAGGATAGAAACAAGCACCGGTTTCCTCAAGGGACGCAATGTAGTTTTCGCGCTTTTCCCGACAAACACTCTGGGCCTTTGCCTGCCGCTTCTTGAGTCCTGGAGATCGAAGAGGCTTGGCCCGAGAAGCTGGAGAGGATGACGGGAAAGACTTTGACATAAGAAGGGTAAACGGGGAAAGAAATAAAAAGAATTATACCCTGGGGCGACCCATAGCTCTTTTCCGTGGTCCTAGATCATAGCCGATTTTAAAAATGCATTTTTAAAGTTCGGCCTCAAGATCATAGATGTCCCTCAGTGAGTTTGTCGTAGTAGTACACCACAAAAGCGATCTGATTTCTAGAAAATATTTACCGGGAATGTCCTGTTGACAACTTCATTGTCAAGGCGCATCTGGTCCTTCTGAGACAGACCTCAATACTCCATATATGTGGTGTAGTTTGTATACGATATACAGTCATAACACTTAACCTGTGGTAAGGTAGGGGGGGGAAATGCACATACCCCTCCGGAAAAACCCATGTGTTTTACGTTTTACCTGCCAAATTTGGTGACTTTGTGGTTAAATGTCGGCGATGTCGCCATTCTTTGGTGAACAAAGTTTTTACCGTCTAGGATCAGCCACATTGGTCATCCTTTTGGCTCAAAATTTGAGACTTTGGCTTGACGGGGTCGACTTTTGGTTTGTCTGAACATTTATAACGGAACCATAGAGAAGACATCCTGTAGTTATCTCGAGTTAATGTCTGTAGTTCATCATCGCACATATTCATTCGTTTTAACAATAACAAAAATATGGGGTATCGGTGGATCTGTTTTTACTAAATTTTAGACTACCTTTTGAAACCCATTGTGTACTTATCCGAAAACGGATCAGGGAAGAACGGAAACAAATCTTAAAAGAGACTCTCCGTCTCCACATTCACATCCACTGGACAAATTTCTCTTCTTCCCATGGTCTCCTCTGACAATGCCCATACGAGAGGAAAAGTGCGCTCCTTCCGAAACCTTGCCAGTGCTCGAAAGAAAGCCTCGGAGAATTCTGGGTATGACTCCCTCAGGACCAGGATACACCACATTCCGAGGTCGGTTTGGCCCTGATCCCTATGAGTGGCAGCTTGGCGTCGTTGCCCTGGGGCTTGATACCGTTGTTATTGCTGGTCCAGGTGCTGGCAATGCATTCCCTTTCTCCTACCACTCTTGGACCCGAACTTGAAGAAGGGCCATCGTTATATCCCCATTGAAAATCCTTCAAGTAGAACAGGTATATCTACTCTTGACTCAATTCTATCTCCTGTACTTATTCCAACACAACAGGCTGAAAGGTTCAAAAAACTTGGTGTCCCTTCAGTAGCCATTAATGGTGATACCTGGAGTCCATCAATGGAAAAGGTATGTAACAGACTACAGTCCCCTACGGTCTCCAGGATGCAGCACCAATGCCCTATTTGCACAGGATCTCAAGGACAACAGATATCAAGGCCTTTTTGTCTCTCCAAAGATGTGTCTGAAGCACGAAGGCTTCCGCAAAATCTTCTAGAGCTCAAGTTTTGAAGGGATTTCGGTCATTATCATCGACGAAGCCATTGTATTGCGCGATGGGGCGGTGATTTTCGTACCGCCTATGCTGAGCTGGTCAAGCTGCAAGCGTTCATACCACCCACCTCCCTTTTTATCCGACATCCGCTACCATGCCCAAACCCGCACTCCGAGAGGCGTGCACCTCGTTGGGAATCGACCTCGCTCAAGATTTCTTGCTGAACCTCGGAGATGAGCGACCAAATATCGCTTTCTTTATCGAGACCATCAAGTCTTCCAAAGACTACCACACCCTTCGCCCTCATCTCTTTCGATGCGACAGCCCTTCAACCGCCGAGAATCTCATCAAGTCAATTGTTTTTTCGAACTCTGTCCACGCGACTCAGATTATTGCCTATAAGATTCACAAATGACTCCCACCTGACCTACAACGTTACGTTCACTTTCTCCACGCCCATCGTAGCCCTGCTGCCAAACGACGAGTCATGAGGCTTTATCGAGAAGGAAAGATTCTGATTCTTGCGGCACGGGAAGCTGCAGGGATGGTAAGTGGGCTGCACCTTCATGGTTTTTTACATAGCTAACGTTATATTTTCTTTCTATTAGGATGCTGACAACCAAGTGATTCAGTTCGGTGTCCCTGCCTGCCTTTCCGTGTGGGTGCAACAAGCTGGCCGAGCGAGTCGGTGTCCCAGCATCGATGCTCATGCACTCCTTCTCGTCGAAAAATCGATGTTTCGGCGCCAGAGGAAATGGCAGGAAAAACCCCTGATAACACGACAACTGTTCTCGACAGCGAAGTTGATACCGACACCGATGAGGTTGAACCTGAAAAAGACAACGACGAGCTTTTCGAATGGAAGAAGAAGATCAAAGATGCATTGCGCAAAAGGATTGAGACTCAAGGTTGCAGAGAAGAGATGTCGGATGAGTAATTTTCTAATCCACCTGGTCGCAAACGTGATAAATCTTTTTTTTAGCCATCACTCTCTAGCCTCAACTGCTATCTGTTGTGACAACTGTCATACAACATCACAATCTTGACCAGACACACGCCCTTCAAGCTTCAACACCCGATGGCCCAGCGGCTCCATATCTGACGATGAGGCCATGTCCATCCACTCATCGCCATCACGGATGCAAAATCCAAACTCGGCGGCCCACTTCACGTCGTGGCGATCACCTTCAACTGGCTCGCACCTCGCTTCTAGCCTGGCGCCTGCGTACTCAACGATCAATGTATGCACCCAGTCCTTTGATCGCCGCCTCGTTACTCCCCGACAATGTTATGAAAACACTTGCATTGGGTGCATATATCAAGACTTTGGAAGATTTACAAGCTGCTGTTCATTGGGCATCTGTTCAACGTCATGGGGAAGAGGTGCTGGAGGTCCTTCGGAAGGTTGATGAACATGAGATGAACCAACGGGAAAAGGCAAAAGCGGCAAAGGCCCTTACTCTTCACCTTGAATTCAAGAACGTCAAGCAGAACAAAAACGTGTCACCAATGAAAAGCGTGAACAGCTGCGTCACGAGCGTGAAAATGTTCGACCACCACCATCAGTGTCTTCCTCCGTTCGGCGCAGCACACCAGGAACATCAGTCCTCGGTTAAAACCATCTTGTGTTATTCAATTATCCCAACACCGGGCCTTCGTCATCACAAACACCCTTGGTGTTGGCAAGTACACTTCAATTCCAAGAGCCAATCCCACCACTTTCGCAGACATTCCATGCCATGGCACCACCCGCTGATCCCCCTGTCACTCGACCTCGCCCCCTTCCACGTCTTATTTTAATGCTTGGCCCACGCCCAACACAATCGTAATTAATCTAAATATTACACTTCACTCCTCATCCTCCAATATTTCTTCTTCATCCTCCTATATTTCTTCTGTTCACGCTCAAGTGACCGGTTAAACACCCACTGCGAAAGGATCTTCTCTGTGTGCAGCTTTATCGATCCATCTAGTGTATAATTTGCGGCCTTATCTCCCTTCCGTTCAATGCATCGAGGTGTCGAGAGTGTGACGTAGTCTGCCTGGTGGTAGGAATTCTTTAGTCTTTTTATATCAACCTCTTTTTTTGGTCATGCTGTGTTTCTTTCCTCTCGCCAAAGTCTCAAACTGCTCCTCGAGGTGGGTTGAAACACTCCGTATGGCATGGACGGCAGTATGAAGCTTTTCAAGGTGTTCCCATTCGACGTTCGGGCCTTCTGAGCGGTACGTCACTTTGATATCCTTGATGTTCGTATCTTATGCCTTGTCTTTTGATGTAAGTTCCAAATTGAACACAGTGTAGGAGAACTGGATACTCACCCATCGTGTTTCACAACCAGGGTTTGCACATTCAATTGATGGATCGGGGTTTGATACCTCATCAACGATCGACCCACAAACACACTCGTTTATCCCTTGTACCTGCGGCTTTCGTTCTCGGCTTTCTCATGTCGCATTCACTGGCTCCCCAACGGGCTTTGGTTGTAGCAGACGAGAAGTACTCGCTCTTTCAGGTCCACTCCCACTTTCCATCACGTCCGCACGTTCAGTACCACCACCAACTACTGCCACCTGTCCAGTCATGCCCAAGACTGGTGTTGAGAGCTTCATGTGGTATGTCGCTGTCCGTTTGTAAGCCCCAGGTGTCGCTGACATTGCCTTGTGTTTCCTTTTCTTCCAAAGTAACATCTTGACCGGACCGCTCCTTGATCTCTTACCACCACCATCGTTTTTTCCCACGCTATTTGGCAGGGAGAAGGCGACACTGAAGGGGAGGAGAGAGAGAGAGTACACATTTTCCTACTTTTATCACACCCTATATAATCTGCTTTTGAAATACAACTCTTATAATCGATAATAAACTACGCTCAATTTTGCACAACACACGGAGAATGGCATGTCACAAAACAGAAGATCTCTGGCACCAGACTCGAGCAGACATGCAAGCGGAAGCACGTCCTCCAATTCTCCATGCTCGAAATCACACACCCCAACGCCCGGAGCGTCAGCGCATGGAAACTCTCAGGCAACAGTAATCCCGAAGAAGATAACAGAATCAACCAAGAAGGAGCTCATGACAAACTCGCAGTCGTCAATCAAGGACCGAAAGGCGGCGGAAAAATGGTTGACCGAAAGCTCGTATTCCGTTAAGGGAGAACCACTGTCAACAGCAGCTCTGGGCATGGCTTTGCTCTACATATCTACAGGCAACATCACAACGTACGCAGGACTCATAGACGGAATGAGAGCCGTCGCCATCTGTTTGCTAGATCAACCACCCAAAGACGACGCGAAAGAAATAGCTGATGATACAATTGAAGCCGCAAAAAACGCTATCGACGAAGCAATCATGGAGGCGAAAGAAAACATGGCAGCTGTAACAGAAAACTCCCTCAAAACTATGGAGGAAGTGGCGGAGAAAAGGAAGGAGGAAGAGGCTGCGGGAAGAAGGAAAGGGACAATGGAGGAAGGAGAATGGGGGCAGAGGAGCAGAGGAAAGGAGAAGAAGGGACTGGGACGAAGCAGGGTCCACCGACATCGTACGCAAACGCAGCCGCCAGAAAGCAAAACTTCACAACGCACCCGACACAGGAATCAGGGACGAAATGGGGAGAAGAAGTCGAATTGATTACAAGGGAAGAGAAAAGGAGGAGGGAAGAAATTGTCGAAAGGGAAGAAAAGAGAGAGAGGCAGTTGCTCATCGACAACGTGGAAAATTGGGAGAAGGTGTCGGAAGGGTAGATGGTGAAAAAGGCGAACGAGGCGTGGAAGAGGACGGAAGCGACTGTGGAGGAAGAGATAGAGATCGACGAAGAGTCCATCGAGATTGGAGGCAAATTCGTGGCAGCCCTCAAACTTAAAAATGGAGGAATTATCATGGAATGCAGCTCGAACTACATGGTAACCTGGTTGCGCGACCCGATGGTCAAGATGAAATTTGAGGAGGAATTGGGAGGAGGAATGGTAGTCAAGGAGAGGCTGTACACGCTCGTCGTGGAGTTTGTATCCACATCGCTCAAACACACCTTGCCAACAGAAAACCACACAATAGAAGAAGAAAACGGACTTGAGGAGGGGACAATATTCAAGATACGATGGATGAGAGACCCAGAGAAAAGCTGGAGCGACACGCAGACGAAGGCGCACGCGATCATCACCACCAGAGACCTGCACGCAGCAAATGAAATCATCAGGAAGGCCCTAATCATGGAGCAGCACGAAAGATTGAAGATGACCCGAGGAGATGTTACAAATGCCAGAGATTCGACACGGGGGCACACGGCGGCGACATGCGAAGGAAGGCAAACATGCGCCAACTGCAACGAAACCGACCACGACACGGGAGAGTGCAGAGCCCCACGCGAAGCGCACAGATGTGCTAGCTGCACCGAAGCTCGCAGGCCCCAGGGACAATCGACACGCATCGTGGAGCAGGAGATGCCCCATCTTCATCAGACATCAGCTGTACCTACGCGACAAATACCCTGAAAACCACTATAGGTACTATCCAAGCAAATACTACCCATGGACCTGGGAGAGAAAGACCGACTGCGAGGTAGAAGAAACGGAAAGAGAGGGAGGGGTGGACAGATGGACAGGGAGCTATGACAGAAGAAGACACGAGGAGGAAAGGAGCAGGAGATAGCAGGAGAGAACGCAGGACAGAGGCCACGGGGAAGAGACAGGCGAGGGATGGACGACGAGGGAGAGAGGCCGGACCGAAGGACCCTATTACAGACCAAACATCAGCAGGAGCAGAAGCAGGGGAACGAGAGGAGGAAGATGGGAAGAACGGAACGAAAAAACGACAGGCAGGCGCCAAGGAAGCGAAAATGGAAGGCAGAGAAGAGAAGCCGAGGAAAGGAGCAGAAGTGGAGGAAGAAATCAGGGAACGGGCGATGCGAGAAGAGAGACAGGAGAAGGGCAAACCCAGAAAAGAACGGAGAAAAGCAAAGAGAGAAAAGGAGCGGAAATAGCAGCAGACGAGAGCAGCGCAACACAAAGAAAGCTTCCAACGAGTTGGTCGAGGCCGAGGGCGAACACGACAGCAGGGGAGGGGCGAGATCCACGAAAAGGGACGAATAAACCACCGCAGACCACGCAATGAACACGGGACAACCACAAAGCAACACACTGACGATATGGCAACAGAACGAAAGAAAATCCAACACGGCGCAACAAGCAACTTTGCTTGCGGTCCACAAAGACACCGACGTGATATGCTTACAGGAACCAGCAATCAACTTCAGCGGATGCACGGTAGCAACACCAGGATGGATCACCGTATATCCAACAAATCACAAAGCGGAAAACAGCAAGAAACAATCGGTAATCCTAGTCAACAGTAGGATTTCAACAAATACATGGACCCAGGTGGACGTGGAATCGGAAGACATAACGGCCATTCATATAAACAACGAAAAAGCGCGCCTATGAATTTACAACATATACAACGACTGCGAACACCAGGAGACGATCGCGACCATGGAACGACACATGGAGGAGAGAAGGAGGGAGAGGAGAAGAAGGGTAAGAGAGAGGGGAAACAGCGAGGAGGAAGACGGAGAAGGGATGGAGGCAGATGTATGGGTGGGGG
Source organism: Psilocybe tampanensis (assembly GCA_019904355.1). Taxonomy (NCBI): domain Eukaryota; kingdom Fungi; phylum Basidiomycota; class Agaricomycetes; order Agaricales; family Agrocybaceae; genus Psilocybe; species Psilocybe tampanensis. The sequence goes on from JAHXRV010005068.1 coordinate 10,154, forward strand.
ACTTCAAACGCCATCATCCAATGTGGGAGAGCGAGGAGAACGACAGGATACTCCAGAGACGAGACCTCGAGCACGCAGAGCCATTCATCAACCTCATAGCAGACAACGACATGGCGATGGTACTTCCAAAGGACATCCCGACAATCGTCAACTCGCACAGCAACAGAACTAGACCAGACAATGTATTCGCATCGGAGGACATTAAGGATTGGATAATGGAATGCAAAACGCTCGAGGACCATAGGCCACCAAAAGCGGACCATTTCCCAATCATCACAACCATAGCATAAAATGCGAGTCGGTTTCGAGACCGAACCGGCAGAGGTCTTCGTCTTGGCGCTCATACGTAAACGATACGAGAGTGAGTTGTAAAGCAAAAGAATACACAAGGAAGACGCTGGAGACGAAACGCGGTAAACGATCGAGTTCGAGCGACGCAATTTCGCTCAACGCCGCAGTACGCAAAACTTAACGATATACAAACGAAGGGGAAAGGGGAACTTGTTTCATTGTACTCTGGCTATTGTGTATATACTACCATAGACGCTACAATAACTGAAATCAAAGAGGCAAAACGATTTCGAAACAAAATGAGAGAAAATTCCCACGACCTTTAGGTTGCTGGGTTCTATCTCTGTAGACTGTGCCAGATTTCGCAGGCGTTTGCACGATCGTGGTCTTATGTTTTGATTATTTAATTCATGAATTATATAATTTTATGACTGGAACATCTCAGTCCTCCGTTTTTGAGTGATTTCCTTATTACCACCATCACGGGCTTCGATATCCTCAGAATGTTGGTAGAACGCGCATTTGACGCGCATTGATTTTGTGAAATCGCTATG
>JAHXRV010005070.1:0-12052 GCA_019904355.1 Psilocybe tampanensis
ATCCATGCATGGGGCCTCTGTGAGGGCGCCGGGGGGCGGCACCAGGCTTTGGGACGGCAACAGTGCCAAACAATGCACTGTTGCTGCCCAAAAACCCTTGCTCACTGTCCGCGGCGGCGGCTGGGGTCGCTCGTCGTCGCACACCGTCCAGAATGGGCCTAGGGACACCCCGTAGCCCATATCCGGCGTTTGCGCCACGAAAATCGGGCGGGATTGGATGGATGCGCGGGATGGATTCCGGATGACGTTCAGAAGCATTAATTGACGTGGACTATAATTAGATTTACATGATGTCATTAGATCTAAATATACCTAGCAGCCCTTTTGGGAATCTGAATAGATCCATCAAATCTGTCTAGGCCTTCGGCCCTCTCGGTCCAACCTCCTTCTCAATTCGGGCCTAATGGGCTGGACTGGGCCTTCCCTTGAATACACGTGCTCTTGACCTATCAGATAAGATAACGTGGACTTCGTATTTTCAACCATTTCGGTTTTCACAGTTGTACCACATGCCTCCTCTCGCTCCCCCCGATCCCGCGCACCAGGCCCGTCTTGAGAAGAAGCGACAACGGTACCGTCTGTAAGTGCCTTTCTAATGACCACCCTTATAACTTTCAATTCATTTTTTCTAGCAATCAAGAGCTCGAGCGAGAGAAGTCTCGCATACGTTCGCAAAGGTGAGTAATGTTTAATCTTCAACTCATATTCTACTAACAAGTGGCCATTTCCTTATTAGACGCAAACATTTACCAGTTGAGAAACGCGAATCCCTCGCTGAACGCCATCGTCAGGCGCAGGCGAGGTACCGAGACAAGAACCGTGGGTTGCTGAATATTCGTGCATGGGAGTACCGGTGAGTAATTCTAAGATCATGTTCGACATTGCCTGAATAGTATTCAAATAGGCTTGCAAAGAAGAGAAGGCAGGCAATATTAGACGACGAAGAAGAGTATCAGAGGCTGATGGCTCTTGAAGAATAGGAATTCGGGGCCATGTTGTAGATACCTCAATTTGTATTATTCAAAGTCAAAAGCTAGCCCAATCTCTAAATCCAATCTAACGTTGGTTGAACGCCGTCATTTCTCGTTGTCCTTTCAATAATCTTACTGAAACTCATTCATATCAAAGACGAAAAATGTTATTCATTTAACTAGGGCCCGAAAACAACTTCAATCTGCAGTGCTACCCTCTACCTGTTCACCCTTCGACGAAGAAGCCAGGGCATTCTTGGTGACCGAACGTTCAAATCGGTCGAGTTTGAAAGGGTTTGGTCCTTTGGAAGGAAAGCCGACAGCGCCGAAGACGGCGATGTCATATTCCTCTAGATGAAATGCTATGTTAGTGAAGGCAGGCAATCAACACAGAGTCGACCTTACCTCGTTTAGGCGATTTGAGCACTCTTGTCGCCGCCAATTTCACCTGTGTATGTGTGCGTTGGCTGCGGGACGTGGCCGGTATGATGTCGATGTCAGAGACATAGTCTGTATACTCACTGAAGTCGGTGGAGATAGGACGTTGGCGCTTTTTGCGCCTGGCGGTCAAAACGACTTCTCCGCTATTGAAATTTGCCTTGTAGTACCTATATGCTGGTTTCCAGTAAGAGAAATGGCGGAGGGCGTAGCCTGGGGTGGAAAAGAGACGTTGTAGGTCGATTTGACTAAGTAAATCAATCAGTAAGCGAATAAACAGGAATACGTCCATCAACATACCCAGGCTCATTGAATATTCCGACCTTGTGACCCATCGTTACCACCAAAAAACTTCTCTCGGGTTCCACAAGGCTATCAGGATGTGGGATGTGTTCGCCCGACGAATTGTTGTGCCTGCCCTCACAGAGTGCGACAGTCCCAGACCCCAGGATCGAGATATCATTTGACTCGAAGCATTGCCTGTAGTACCACAGGGCAGAGCGCCAGTCTTCGAAGTCGCGGAAGGCGTATTCTCGGCCGGAGAGCAGCTGTGCCAACTCAACCTGCTTGCTAACCAAGACGTCAAAAAGAAAAATAAGACTGCAAAGTGGGAAAAAACTTACCACTCCTCCACGCCAAATACACCGACTTGGGGGCCGCGTGTCACCACCAAGAAGTATACTACAGGCTGGACGAGCATGCTAGGATGTGGAATCTCCAAAGACGAGAAGTTTTCGTCCTCTGCAAAGCAGTGAGGACGGCGAACGCTGGGTATAGTTTGAAGACTCACCCATGTTATCAGCAGTAAAAGTCGGTCGAAACGAGAGGGAGCTTTGGGGGGGATTTTCCCCAACAAGTCCTTATCTTTGAGGTATATGTTGCCCTTGGCCCATGCCGATGATTTTCTCTTAGCGTCTACTTTCAGCCTGTTTCTGACCCGAGTTCCCGACTCCATGAAATTTCAAACATCCGTAGAAAACGTGTTTCGTCATTCTCCAGCGGCTGTAGTTGAAAGTGCTAGGAGCTGTCCGATAGGCTGTGTCCCTCGTCGTTGGCAGTGGGATTCCTCAGGCTCTAGGAAGCTATCATGATCAACAGGCGGCGAAAGTGGCAGAGAAATCACCAACTGTCGTGATAGCGCCAAGCCTCCTGAACAGGGGGATCTTCGCCTTGGCCATCTGAATTGGAGATTCGGCGCTTAAATGTTCGGACTTGGTGAAATTTGAGCATTCTTTTATCCTTGAAATGGTGAATTTGGAGGCCGTCAGTCAGATATTACCGTAGAATTTGTGCGAAACTCACTATATCCTCACACAATTTCCATTCATTATCCAACCGGTTCTTCGGGGCTCCATTCTACCGTCATTATTTCGATGATTTGTCCATAACACGCAAGAGCTGAGACCCACAGGAGGCGTATCGGCAGGCCGTCAGTGAAAAATCATCTGAAAATTGAACCTGAACTCACCGAATAGTACCTCACACTGATTTTTTGACCGTCATCGTCGATCTCTCTTTTCCCCCTTCTGAAGTCCTACGGTTAATAGGTGAGAGGAATAACGACCATGAACGACAATGTGACTGACCTGAGCCTCTGAGCAGGCAATGGTAAATCCAGGTTCGTTTCATGGTGCTCGAAAGGCGTTTTTACTGGCCCAAAAGGCCCAGTATGCCGATGCCGTCCAGGAGCACCACACCGCTGAGACCATATCTCTGATTCTGAGAGCCTTCTTCAAACGGTTTCCCATCCATCTGCCTGACGACTACGAGCCCAGCGAGTCGGAGCTAGCACTTGTTGACGACAATGCTCCTGACCCCGAGCTCACCGATCTAGGTTCAGCTGATGAGTCGGATGCCAGCTCAAACAACGAGGCCCAGCCCCAGCAAAGAAAGAAAAAGAAAAAGAAAGCCAAACAAGGCAGTAAGAGCAGGAAGAATAGGATTGCGTTTCGTCGAGAGGTACGTCTGTCAACTCGTTACATCATCCATTCCCATGTCACCAATCCACATCTGGTTCACTTTCTGGTTCACTTTCTCCACTCCTTTCCTCACTTCCTCTTGATCATCATGCATTGGACTTCAATTGACTGCTCCTCTTTCCCAGCAAATCAAGCGTTGGATGGCCTACCAGTACGCCAAGGACAACTCCGCAAAGGAGAAGGAGAATGGGGCATTTAACCCATACAAAATCTTCCTTCCGAGGTTCGTTCCTGGCCTCAAGACTCCCGAACCACGCAGAAAACCGGCGTTCAACCTCTGGCGAAAGACTAAGCGCACCGAGATCAACGACATCTTGAAGACTCAGGTTGAAACATCGAAGCAGTCGGGGAACCCCATTCCTTCCTCGCATTTTGCCACCCGTCGCGAATCAATTGCCCGATCGCTATACAACGCATTGTCTAAGGACGAAAGGGATCATTGGGAGACCGTCGCCGACGAACAGCACGAGTTAGCGAAGACCCAACATGAATTAGAGCAGCAGGAAGAGATCTCCAAGGATCCTGCGGACCGTCAAAGGTAAGAGCATCTCAGATCTGGACGTTTTTGCTTCGCTGAAATAGGATCCTCTATCCTCAACCAGGGCTATCCAGCTACTAACGAGTTTCATCAAACCTATCCTTGCCCTAATATGCGACGTCACCGGGTGGAAATGCACCTTTATCGCTGGAGGACCCGAACCTGCTGCCGATGGCCAATTTAGCCTCATAAGGTACGTTCAACAGCTCTATCCATGTCTTAGCCTGAACTAAAACGCCCTCAGTGTTCACTCTGGCACAACTGGTGGACCAGTTCCTCTGAACTTCGGATCCGCTGAGCGTGCGTTTCATAAGAAGCAACTCATCCCGGCCTTCGCCAGATTTCTTAGACTCTGCTATGGTATGTTAATTTTTCTCTCGTTGTGGGTGGGCATTGACCGTCCCTATTTGTGTAGACAGAGACGAGTGCCGATCCCGGGCGCTCAACCCACAGGATGGATTCATGTCCATGTCCGAGACCATGCAGGATGATGATGACAACGACGCCGACATATCAACGTTGGTTCATGCTGTAGACGATGCCAATCTACCCGTCCCTTCAAGTGTACCTGGATGGGTCCCTCCTTCGAACACAGAGCCCAGCTCAGGACATGGCCCACAGACTGAACTGTTGTCACCCGACGAAGCCCAAAACGACAACCCTTTCCCCATAGTTATCCAAACCCCTGCTCCATCCCCTGCTTCAACCCCTGCTTCAACCCCTGCTCCATCCCCTGCTTCAAGCCCTGCTCCGTCCCCTCCTCCGTCCCCTCCTGGCCTAGCCTCCACTGACCCCCCCATTGACCCGGTCCTGTCCAACGCCACACGCCCTTTTCCGACCCCAGCAGCTCCGGCCTCTCAACCGTCAATGGTCCCTCCTCCTGCCGTAGTCACTCCACTTGCCGCCGTTCATGCAGCTTCTCAGGCCGCAGCTGTCGTCCCGCCTTCCACCACCGTCCCTCCAAGTTCTACCGCTATCTCGTCTATCCCGTCGGCCGCGCTCCATTCAACAGGCTCCTCTTCAAACGTCATCACCCCATCGGAAGCCACCGTTCCGCCCTCCTCTGCGACCGCCTCAATCCCACCAAAAGCCACAGCTCCACCTCAAGTTATCCCGAAAATTGTCATCCCTGTCAGGTTCAAGAAAAGAAAGGCTGCAGACAGAAACGAAACAGAAGAAAACAGCAGGTCCCAAAAGAAAGCGAAGAAAAGAAAGGCCGCAGAAAACAATCTAACGGTGGTCGATGGAAGTGGGGGAACTGAGACGATGATGGGAAACTTAGGCGAAGGCGTAGAAGAAAACGGAGCGGTGGCCAACGGAAGTGGGGGCAGCGAAACGACGATGGAGAACAGTGTGAATGGCCGACAGCGATCGAAGCGACCCCGCTACAAGTCGGCCAAGGTGTTGGCTATGGAAAATTCATAAATGTAGTCGTTTACATTTTTTTTACAGTTTTAAATTAGAGTAATTTAATATACAGTATTGAAACATTATTCATACCTGCAAGAACTTCTTTGTGCGAGATGCTCAAGCAATGTCGAGCAAAAGGCAACTTTCGACGACGCCAAGGAGAATGATTCTATATTTAGCGCCAGCCAAGGCTCTCGAAAAATCATCTATTAAAGGTGTAAAATATATATTGCTCCTCATTAACATGTATGGATGCCTTGCGAATTGCATTAAAATAAATATGTCTAGTCAATTCTTTATTATCACAGAAAAAAGTATAACAAATGTGAAATTTAGGGCAGTCCAGCAAAAGGACATGGCGACGTTAAGGTTTCCTATAAGTTGGATGCACAAACTTGCTCGCTAAGTTGGAATACCAAAAACTAAATAAACAGCCCTTCTCAAACTGGCTCTATATCTTGGAGAAGAACTCGAGGGCATATATGCCCAAGTTTTATGGGCTCTCGACTGAATCTGGTAGTGTAATCTCAATTTCAACGGCCATGATTTGCCCGAGATCACCTCGCAGAGCCGTAGGATGGTGTCACAGCGACGAGAAGCCTGTTTTTTTCTCTATTGACTACATGAAGCTCTGCTAATGTGTTTCTATAGATGGTGTACAGACTGTAGGCAGCAGTGAGAGGCCGATCTTCCAGAGCTCAGATACCCTTCTATCTTCCTCGTCGCGTTCCTCAGGTGTCATAGAGGCCAATTGTCTGGCCTGTGTTTGGAAGCCTTGGTCGACCCAACGAAAGAGGCCGCCCGCCGTATATTGGGCGAACGAATAGCGTCGCTCGTTCTTGGCTATCGCAACGTTTGAATGAGATATGACGGCTGAAGGAAATAGGATGGTGCTGCCAGGAGGGAATTCGATGACCATCTTCAGGTCCCATAAAATGAGGTGGCCGCCCTTGGTGTAGTCGTATACTCCAAAGGGGGTTACCGAGCACTCTCCAAACGCCAGGTTTCCGGGGTCTATATGCGGGTAGCAGACTGTTTGAGGGCCGAAGTTGTACGAGACGGCGCTGAAGACGCTGGCTGGAAAGGTTTTGACAAGGTTGGGGTGCCTTTCGTGTAGAGCGTCGTTCATGTCCTGATAGTATTTGTAGAGCTTAGGGGCCCATGTGGCCATCACCGCTAGAGAGTTTTATCAGAAGAGGGCGTGCATGAAGGCTAGACTCTACATACACGATGAAAATTTGGCAAGTCGTTTGAAAACAGGGAGGGAGTTGAGCTCGGAGAGTATAGCATCGTTGGCCGGTTTGTTGTAGAGGTTTCCTGGAACCCGTTGACCTCCTCCGTAGGATATCCCGCAGTTAAGGGTCACGAATTTGCCGCGACGGTGGTGCCCTTTGCCCTTCGGTAAGTCGCATTTCATCCTGCTGTTCTCAAGGGCCTCAGCTGCTTGGGACTGAAGGAGGGGCCAGTCCTTATCCGCAGGGCGGCCGGCGAGTATGGCAACGACGCGGTTCTGCGAGTCAACGATTCCAGCCGAACGGCTATATGTACTTGAGAACTGATGCAGGAAGAAAGGAGAAACAACCCTACCTGCCGTCCCATTTTTGTAGCGAAAGCCCGTGTTTCCCAACGGCATCCTTCAGAGTTACGGACCGAGGCCTCTTTGGGGCGTTGTCTACCCCAATGTATCCCGTTTTGGCAGATGGTAGGCTCTGAGCATCAAAGGCGCTCAAGACCACGGACGTCGCGTTTCCTAGGTGCTTCCTGCGGCGTCCTGGACGGGCTTTGGCTGGTTGCTCTGCCTTGTGAGCTCTCCTTGCGCGTCTAGAGGCGTTTGCAGCTGCGTTCTTGCGAGCCAGGCGATGGGGAGGGATGACTTTGTTTGGGTTTTTTTTTTGCTGCACTTTGGAGGAGGAGTCGGACGAGTGCAGAAATAGAGCGGGTGGCTCAGAGGTAGAGACGCCGACACCAGGTACCGGTGTATCCAATGGACCAAGGTCTGGAGATGGCGGGAGTGATGACAGGGGCGAGGAGGCGCTTGATAATGTCGGAGATGATGGGCATTCATCATCGACCTGTCGAGTGACAGCCTCCTTGATGAGCCTGTGTAGATCAAAAGATGTCGACGAGTCCGGGAGGGGTACAATAATTGGCCCCGACATCAGATTTGATGATGTAGGCCAAGACGATCTCTGGTGAGCAAACAAATCAGCGATGTTGTACGTCGTGGTGTTATCAAAGTGAAAGGGGAGTTTTTTTTTTAAAATATAGAGGCCTATACAAACCCGCCGGTGTACAAATGCCAGTGTATGTCCGTAGCGCGAACGATTCCTGGTCAAGGGCGCAGCAGCGGGGTGAAGGGTGGAGAAAGGAAGAGAAAGAAAAGGTAGAAAAGGTAAAGATAAAAAAAAAAGCCCACGTATTACAGCTTTTGGGATGGAGCTGGAGGATTGACTGAATTTTGAAGCTGAGATCTGAGAGTTGAGTGCTGAGCGCTGAGGCCTGAGGCCTGAGGGGCGATTATCAAGTTGTCAAGGTCTAAAAGAACAAGGCAAAAATTCGCACGTTCGACTTGATCAACAACCTCTCGCGTCCTGGTCACGTTCACCACCCACCTTACACCTTAATCTTACCGATCTACTATGGACGCGAGGCCGGCCAAACGAAAGAATGTTGGACAATCCGCCTACTATGACACGATTCCGATGGTCGATACCTACCACATTGTGAACTCAAGCGAGGGAGTGGAGCGAACTGTCAGAGGGAAAACACAATATATCCGCTGTCAAAAGTCACCAGAGATTGCGGCAGTTTCTTGGGATGCCATTCCTAGTTGGGAGCCGCCAGATGATCTCCAATTCGCACTGGATCCAGACAGAGCTGCTTACGACGACGCCATTGACGCACCGGTTATGAACGAGAACGTCGAACCTGTGGTGAAGCCGAAGAAAAAACGAAGTCTTGTTTCGGTCAGTCATCTGAGGTTTACATATTCTTCTATCATTTTAGTCTTGACTTTCAAAACTCCACAGCAAAGACCACACGTCGTTTGGAAGGATCTACATCGCCAAACATACTTGAACGAAATAATCCGCTGGTCTGGTCGTGGGGACTTTCTGCGTGCGACGCATTGCCCGGATTGCCTTTCAAGAAAAGTGGAACATCCAGGATTGCCGAGTTTCAGGTGCAGGGAATGCTTCTCCCCGGACCTCACTTGTCAAACCTGTTGCCTGAAGAGACACAGAAACAATCCCTTCCACAGGATCCAGGCAAGTTTTTTTTTACCCTCTGGCAATATGTGATCGCTAAACATTGGACAGAAATGGACCGGTGCCCATTTTGAGGATGTTTCCTTGAAAACCCTTGGGCTGCAGATTCAATTGAACCATGCCAGCGGCCGTTGCGCTAACCCACTCCCATGTCATGCCAGTCTGTTGATTCTGGATGTTAACGGGATCCATTCCGCCAACATCCTCTATTGTGGGTGTACTCGCTCCATCCCCCAACATCTCCAGCTTCTCCGCCGTCGTCTATATCCCGCTTCACAAATGTCTGTGAAGACATGCGCCACATTTTCGCTTTTACGACATCTTCACATGCTTTCACTCACAACCAAGGCGACAACCTATGACTTTTACCGGTGCCTCGAAAGATTGACAACAAATACCGGGATCAATCCGCCAAAGTCTCGGTATCGGGCCCTCTCGCGAATGGTCCTGCAATGGCGCCATCTTCAAATGCTCAAGTGGGGCGGGCGAGGACATGACGAAATCGGAGTGTCTGGGACGTCTTGGGGAGAGTTGGCTATTCAGTGTCCAACCTGCCCACGCCCTGGAATTAATTTACCTGAAGGATGGCAGGACGTTCCTGACAATCAGAAGTAAGCGGCCTTTCTTTTGTTCAGCGTTGACATGCTCATTGATCACAAAGGTTTTTATACCGAACAACCCTTTGCATGGACGCCAACTTCCGGCTAAAAAACCAATTGGTGTCAAATTGGTCGCAGGATCCAGGTTTGGGTATTGGATGGGCATACATGTTACCTCGAGCGGGATACGAGGCGTATGTATTGAGTCGAGCGACTGATGAAGATGTGAGTATCAACTGTCTTCTGTTTGGATTGTCAGTTGATATACCTAGTTAGGTCAGTACCTGCATTGGATTCCAGGCGCTCGCAAAAGCGAACACGAAGTTTTCAAAGGGTCTCAGATATACTGGGGTGGGGATGGCGTCATGCGGTCGTTCGGAGATGATACTGCCCTTGGGAGTGGGCAATCTTCAAAAGGGAGAACGGTACGTGTTCGCTTTCAAGTTAGGTAATTGCTTTGATTGATTGGATACATTTTCAGATATTCGAACATGGACTATATCTTCGGATCGGTTCTCAAATGGATCGCTGTCTGTTGGGTCCTTGTCAGCTATGATATTGCATGTCAGTGGTTCACAAACCTGTTCAAGAGAATGCAGGAGGACTGGCCTGAAGAGATCAAGCCCATGGATGTCCCGAAGATCTCGCCTGCAATACCAAAGCTCCACGAACAAATGCACAAGGAAGCAGACCACCAGATTTATTCCTTCAAATACATTCCTGGAGTTGGTCAGACGGACGGTGAATGCCCGGAACGGATATGGGCGCCGCATAACATCCTCGGGAATTCCACCAAAACACAAGGGCCCGGGTCTCGTCACGACACCCTGGATGACCACTTTGGTTTCTGGAATTGGCTAAAGTATACCTCCACCGGTACTACCCTCCTTCGAAAATACAAGCGGGCAATCGAGGATCGAAACCTTCAGACGGAGGCACATCGAGGGCTCACAGCGTCGTTGTCGGAGGGTCTTGCACAGGAGTGGACAAGGATATGCGAGGAGTGGGAACGTGACGATATCCCAAAGTCGAAAAAAAACCCATATCATACTCCGGAATCGAGTACGTTCCTTTTGGCTTAACTTCCGCCCTCCTGCTAATGAAAACATATAGATCTAACCGAAATAGAAGTGAGGAAGAGGTTAGAAGAGGCAGAGATGGGGCACCTTGCCCGTGGTGGTTTTTATCAACACACTACCACTGCTTCGGCATTTGTTAGTATTGGGTTGGAAATAGAGGAGACTCAGTGAGATAAATGTGTATTTTATCGCCCGAAAAGCTACTGACATACTATAAGACGTCGACTTCAACGCCTTGCTAAGGACATCAGGCAAAACTCAGGCAATCGACAGGAAAACAACCTCTCAGAGCAGCGAACACTTCTTCAGACGCGGATCGACGAGTGGGAGAAGCTCCTCCCTGTTTACATTCCGGGGCTTATACAGTACCAACTCGACTATCCAGAGACCGGTGTACTCTCAGGCCATGCAGAAGATCACAAACTCTGGCTACCCTCTGCCATCCCCCTGCCACATCGCCTTCGCATCACCAACCCGGATTTGATCGAAGTCGAAGGCCAACTGCGATACGCTCAAATGAATGACGCACTGAACTCCATCCGTCAAGTCTTGAAGATCAAATCTCGCATGGTACAATTCAAGAACAAAAACATCCGCAGCCAACGGGAGGGAACTCGATCAAGGGCTATCATTGATCGAGTCCATAACAGAGCCCGAGTAGCTGCCGCCAAGTATCGAACCGCTCGCGTTGCACACATGAGCTTGGGTGGCCCGGGTGAGTGGGAGAGGCGTTTTCAGGTCCTCAATGACTCTGATATCCGTGGGTACCAAGACCCGGAATATGTTCGCGCACGAGTTGGACGACGTGGGATACACGAAGATGGAGAGGGTCCGGTGGAAGTCACTGTTGGTGAGAGGCCAGAGGGGGACATCAATCTTTTCCCTGCATCAAGAGACAGACGCGACGGGACTGGAGAGACACGTAGAGTGTTGTCGTGGATATGGACTGGAGAGGGCGGGAGGGTGGGGAGCGAGCGAGGACAGAGGAACAGTGAGGATGCTGAGGACGAAGGCTCGGATGACGAAGACGAAGAAGACAGTGAAATACTGCGGGTTGAATGGTCTAAGAGTCGAGCGAGGATGCTACGGGCTACCGAGGAGGTCGCACTGGTGAAAGAGGAGATGAGGAGGGCACTGGCTTATTTGGAGTGGAAGGCCGGTCAGTGGATGGAAAAGGAGCATGGGAGAACAGATGTCTCGGACGGTCCTATGTTGGACGGCATATCATCGTTTGCAAGATCTCAGGCCAGCGTTCAGACCGCCCTCGCAGACCATTTCCGGAAACTATTCCAAACCCCCCTCAATTTGATTCCTCAAGAAACGGCTATATCTATTGAAGAAGAGGACGAAGACCACTATGATAGCGATGATGAAGAGAGTGAGAATGAGGAGGGTGAGCCTGAGGGGCCAATGTATGATAACGACGAGGAACTTGAATAGATTTATTTTGAATTCATTGTATACATTTCTTTTTCAAATCCTATCAAGAAATTGAGAAATCTCGAAACACAAGCAATATTATTTTGGAGCATCTAAAGCAAACATGCCACCAAAATAAGAAGAGGTTCCAAAGGCCTAGACATATTTGATGGATTCAGCCAGGTATATTTAGAATCAATGACATCACACTGTACGATCTAATTATAGTCCACGTCAATTAATGCTTCTGAACGTCATCCGGAATCCATCCCGCGCATCCATCCAATCCCGCCCGATTTTCGTGGCGCAAACGCCAGATATGGGCTACGGGGTGTCCCTAGGCCCATTCTGGA
>JAHXRV010005075.1:0-35544 GCA_019904355.1 Psilocybe tampanensis
ACGCAAAATTGTCCGATCGCGCACACTTTCGCCCTACCCCGCACACTTTTAGGAACAATTTTCTGAGCAAATATAATTAGCCTCACGCAGACTTCCAGGCCCATTGCGCGCACATTTCGTCGGTACTGTTTTTGGACTCCGGGGGCAAAAGTGTGCTCAAATCAGGCAAATATGTTTGCGAATCGACATATGTATGCTAAAACAATTTTCCCGCAGTCTGAGCTACATAGAAATGAACGGATCAAACGAACGGAAAATCCCGAACTCTGTTAACAGGGCAATTCCATCAACTTCAACGTTATCCTCCATTTAAACTTCTTCAGCTGAGCCATGGCCGTGAAATCTGTCGCTGTGTATGGCCGAAGCGGTGCTCATATATCTCGACCTAGACGAAAATCTTTTCGGCCATCAATTCTTTGATTTTTCTGCAGGGCGTTGAGCGGTGGCGAGTCACATTAACTGCTAAAAATGAAACAAGGACGCCATGATTTCGCCAGTGTTCATACCAGTGCCTTGATTCTGTCCCCGGGGCCAAGGCTATAAAGTGCAAGTCATTGTATAAAGAAAAAGGTGTTGCCTTCCTGGCATCCTGACCATCGCCACTCTGGTTCTAATCACCTACTCCCCACCCACAGTCAACATTCATGAACGGCCCCACCCTGCCATTAAAAATCCAAACTCGCGTCTTAAGAGGCCCTTCCACAACCGCTATCTATAGAGGTATGTTCCTCTATTTCTACGGAAAGGGAGATGAGGAGTAACACCTTGGAAAACAGGATCCCTGGGTATTGAACGACGACAAGCTAAACAAGGACCAACGTTAATTGGTGAAATCCTGCAAGACGATGCTATCTTCGTTGATATCGAATGGTGTCAATCAACCCACTCTCTCTCTCCCCATCCCAAGCAGATCAGGCAATTCTTTCGGGATCATGCGGAGGCTCCAGTCCACATAAGATTTATCAAACAATTCGGGGCTGTTATCACATCGAACATGTGGCAGGACGACCTGAAGGAATATTTCGACGTCTTCCTTGAGGTTTTGTCAAGATGGAAGTCGATCAGACTCTGGGCTCCTTATATCCCTCGACAAAGTTTTGTTGGGAAAATATTTTCCGAGGCACACCTGCTCCAGCACGTCATCCTCGAAGCCCCACCATCTTTCGACATTCCTGTCGTTTGTCACTTGCTTTCACCCTGCTGGAATGGGGCGCGTTCCCTAAACACATTCGAACTCATTTGCAAAGCTGAAAATTCTATCGCCTCGATGATGGTCAATCCTCGCCAATATCTTCCCTTCGAAAACATCACTCAAATTCAATTATGCAATAAACTGTCCATCTTCGAATGCTCTGAAGTTCTCTATCGCGCGTCTACTTTGGTCGAAGGACTATTTAGCAATATCACGGGTTCAGACACCGTTTTGTCCCCCATTCGCTGCAAGCACCTACAGAAATTGAAATTGATGGCCAACCCCGAAGCTTTCAAATCGAGGAAATCGATAGGCCTCGGAACACTCTTCGAAGCGCTTAGGGCCCCTCGTCTCAAACATCTCAAATTGGCTCTCAATCATCATTGGGAAGAAGACCATCTCTCCTTCACGACCTTCCTCCAACGCTCGCGTTGCGTTCTCCAGGCCCTCGAACTTGATCAAGTCAAGCTTACAGGAGACCACCTTTGTTCGATTCTTCTCTTAACACCATCCCTACGCATCCTCAAAGTCCATGGCACACGCTTACACGATCCTCAACCATTCACACCACGTCTCATGCGCTGTCTAACAGTCCACACCTCCCGGAGCTCCACCGTCCTGTGTTCACGGCTTGAGATGCTCTCGATCAATGAAACGGTGGTCCGCGATCTCCCAGACGGCTTGGTCACAGATATGCTTCTGGGGCGAGTCGGCGACTTGAAGATGTTCAGATTCAAGTTGGATGAATTCCCGAGTCCACAGAGCGTGAAAATCGCGAAAGTGATGCAAGTTGTGATGAGTCGGCGGAAGTTGAAGGTGTTGGATGAAGGTTCACCAGCGAGTGTGAAAGAGTGGGATGACTGTGTTCGTCGGAACCTTGTCATATCGCCCTAGGAGTCGAAACACCCCATGCCTAAACAAATCACCAATCACTCATGACTTCACTCATGACAATCCTGCCCCGGAGCGTCCGTGATCGCCTATCGTCATCTTGCACCGATCTTTTCTTTGCCCCTCCGGCACATCGTCTTCTGCGATGTTGTTGAGTTTGTGGGCAATGGAGAATACCGCCATTTGCCTTGAGGTCCCGAAATTCGTCAGGATGTATATAACTCTTCTCACGGAGTTACTGTCCTCAGTTCATCACCCATTATAAAAGTTATCCAACTGCATTCCTCGACCACGGTAGTTTCGCCTCTTGGTCCGAATCTGCCTGGGGCAGAATAAGTTGGGGAGTTTTCACTAACAGAACTTCAAAACCACGATCATTACTACGACCCAAATGACATCCTATAATCATAATCAAAGAAGAGTCCATGAGGCTATTATTAAACTTTCCAAATTCGCTTTCAATCATTTTGACTACGGAGGAGTCTGATTTACTCCGTCCAACGGCATCGTGGTCAACACGAACATCATGTTGTCCTCACAGCAGTCTCGATCCATCTTCTCACAAAGAATCACCAAGCAGTGAATCATTTCCATCATTAGAACAAAAACATTACCTTGATATTGTGTGGCTGTTGTATGGTTGCCGGTTAAAAAGAGTTAAATAGGGAGGACACGGGCATATTGCCTTCCCTACCTTCCATTCACTGTCGCCTCCACTTTTTTTCTTCTCGTTTCAAACATAAAGAACCACCCATCTTCTACACCGCGTTCTTCGATGTCTACAGTCGTCAGAGGTTTGCCCTTCATTTTACATACAGAATTCTTGCTTATCTTCTGCAATTCAGGAGGATCTGGGGGAGAATGGCCTGTAAGACGAGTCTCATCCCCAGTCCGTGGTCCAACGTCGGACCGTGGTATCTTCATCGAAATCCAATTGTCCCGAAAAATCGACGCACTTGCCCCTACGATACAGGATATCAGGGGATACTACGCAGATCACAAGGACGGCCCGATAAACATCAGCTTTGTACAACAAACCGGGGACACAATGTCATCAGCCTTTGCCCAAGATAATCTCGAACAATATTTTAATGTTTTACTCGAGAGTTTGCCCCGATGGAAGTCGATCAGACTCTGGGCTCCTTATGTTCCTCGACAGAGCTTTGTCGGGAAAATCTTCCCCGACGCCCGATTGCTTGAGGAGGTTCTTATCGAAGGACCCTCATCCGTTGACATTCCTGTCACCTGCCAATTACTTTCATCCTGTTGGGGCATCGCGCCTTCCTTGAAGACATTTAATTTAATCACGACAAACGATTTGTTTGGCTCGACGATGATCAACCCTCGCCTTTATATTCCCCTCAGGACCGTCACTCGAATCCAATTATGCAACAAACTCTCCATTCTCGAATGCTCGGAAGTTCTCCTTCACGCACCCAACTTGGTTGAATGCTTGTTCGACAATGTTACAGCTTCAGTTGCCGTTTTGAAACAAATTCGGTGTAAAAACCTGGAGAAATTGACGCTACATGCGAACCACGAGGACGTTAGGTTGGGAAAACCGATCAACCTCAGGATGCTCTTCGATAATCTGAAGGCGTCGGATCTTAAAGATGTTGAGCTGACTCTCATTACCTTTTGGGAGCAGGAACAACATGCCTTCATAAATTTCCTACAGCGCTCGCGATGCGGTCTCCAAGCTCTGAAGCTTGACGGGATTGCAATCACGGAACAGCAACTTCGCTCTATTCTTCACCTCGTCTCGTCCTCCTTGCGCATTCTTGAAGTCCATGCTCACCGTCATGGCTCTCGTCCACTCCCGCACAGCCCCATGACGAGCGTTACGAATACAGGACAAAACCGCATCCTCTGTCCTCAGCTCGAGATGTTTTCGATCAGTGACACGATTGTTTCTAGTTTTTCGGAGGATATGATTTTGAACTTAATATCAGGGCGCAACATGAAGATGTGTCGAGTTAGACCTGACGGACAGGGCAAACGGGGTCCAAAAATTCTGGGTTTGATCGAGCATGCCAGGAATCGACCAGGCCTCAGAGTATTAGATGGAGACAACCAAGAATGCGCTCAAGCCTGGGACGAACATAAGAGCAGCGTGGTATCGTCGAAGCTAAAGAGCCCTGACCTTTCTTGTGAGTCATTGGTTGTACTTGTATACACACACAAAGTGACGATGGCTGATTTTCGGCCCCTAGCTCTGTTCGGTATGATTCTCACCGGCCCCCCATCAGGGTCTTAGAAGATCTCTTTTACGGTTGACGAGAACCGCATGGTTGTTCTCTGGATGTTCTCCTTGCCCATCACGCTTACTCAAGCCATATAACGTTCAAGCTCCGCCTAATGGCATCACGGCAGGCTGATATCAGCTCGGAGACTGTCAGAGTCATACGCAATTTTGAATGAATTGAGCAAGACATTGAGGTATCTCCACCGCAAATTAGCAGCTTACACCATTTATCTTGCCATATAGTTCGGTATTTCAGAGATTTGGGCTAAAGAATCAGCCCTTTTACCATTGTTCAAGTGCTTAAAAAGAAAGAACACAGTCTCCAAGGCATTGAAATCTAATCAGTAAGATGGCAATGTTCATCGCACTAATGCAGAAAGCTAGTAAATAGAAAAAGGAAAAGGAAAAACTAGTAGTATTTCTGCACAGATTTCCGAAGTGAATTTTAAGTAAATTGTGAGGGGGGTCCAAGGGAGAGGAAGCTACACATAACAAGTTTAAAAGTTAGACCTCAAATACAGATACTAGTAAGTTTCGAGTCGGAAAACCTCTTCGTTGTTTAATAGTCGCTCCGGTGAGTTGAACTCGTTGGAGACCGTGACGCTGGAGTTTAGATATCCGTGCAGGCATAATACTAGCGCATTTACGAAGTAGATAAGTCTTTTATATCATATTTGAACGACATCCAAAGGCTGTGGTTACTTAACGGCGCGGTCAATTGAGAACGTCGAAGGCATTGACACGTCGTCAAGCATAGTGCTTGAAAAGACTTGGAGGATTTTGCACACATGTCTTCGACTCTTTCCTTAGAAAATTGTGGTTCTGTGAGGTGTGCCCAGGGCCCCAGCCTCCGGCGCCATCGAGTGTCTCTTTGTGTTTTTTTTTTTTTTTTTCGCCTCATGTGTTCACGTCTCTTTTATTTGCTTGATTTAACGGCTTTTCATCCTCAGACAAAACTACGGTACCACAAGCCCCAGAATGAAGTTCAAGAACAATTATTAATCCGACTGTTGAGTTATTTTACAATTGGTGGCACCCATGACCTCGTGCTCATGGAAAGAGCGGTCTCTCTAACAGAACTTTTTCCACTCCACGAAGGCTGGTATTCCGTTGGAAAAACGACCTGATCCTGCGCCGATTATTTTGTTCAAGTCCTTCAGTATCTGTCGGAGCTTGAACTGTCGGAGATTGAATATCAGAATCGGCCCATCACAACCGTGATGAGCTAACTGAGCAACCATGCGGTTGTCGTCGACCCTACTCTTTCCTTTGTAACGAAGATCTGTTGCTTATAAGCTTGCTTTCCTTGCCCAGTAAAACTTTCCGAACCATGTATAGGAATCCGTTAGAATTGAAATGAATTTGGTTCTGTCAAAATAATCATCAATGAACCAAGAATAGAACTTTATCAGAAGAGTGTACCACAAGGCCGCTACACGGCCGTTACTAACGTTTCTGACCTCTCTGACGTCGGGTTGTGGATGAGACCCAACTTATCGCGATCTATGAGCTATGGGAACCTCTCCCCATATTTGATACAATGGAGAACGATTTGCATCAGTTGTGTATTCCCAATGATCAGTCGACTGCCAGTGATGGTCCCCCGTCGGCTGCAGTGGTCAAGCAGTGGTGACAGGCGCGCATCTTTTTATTGATGTACATAATTTGGCAGTGGATGCAGCTCACGTTGGGCTGATGGAGACGCACTGGGTCTAGGCAGGGTGGATAGCCACAAAGATATTGGTACCCAAATCGGTCTAACGTTATTGTTTCTGTCCTATATTGATGAACTCTAGACCAACGAGAGCACTCAGGCTGTCGTCTGCTGTCGTGCACACAGTAAAGTTTGGAATAAGCCTTAAAAGAACTTACGCTTTTGACAGAGATCAGGTGGGCGTGTAGCCTGAAATCGCGCTTGCACACTGCCGTTGTGTGTAGGAAATGATCAATCTCGCAATTTTCATAAGTCCGAGTCCGCTCACAACTTGCCCACAACGAGAAGTTGGAAACGCCGTCTAGTGCGGAGGGGACCATCTCTCCACCGTGAAGTTTTGATCGTAACTCTTTCAGTTCTAGGCTTCTGTGGTCTCTCCAACGCATCAAGCTAGGAAACCCTTGTGTTTTTTTTTTGGTATGGTTATTTTTACTACTAGATGTGTTGGAGTCGCTACGGACTCATGTTGGCAAGTCTAGCGACGCTACTATATTTGTAAGGATCAGAATCAAATCAGAGTTCTTGGAAGCGGCTAGCGAGCATGACAATATCTGACAACAGACGGTGCACCGCCAAAGCGTTTGTTGGCCTTGCACACAACAGTACTGGATGATAAGATGGGTAACAGGCTCATATTACCACCATCTGACGGTATAGAATCCGAAGCCTATAAGGACAAAGTTATTGCCATAAATACGCAACCAATCAACAACCAGAGCGCGGATCAGCCTGGATCAGCCCAACCTCGGCGAACTGAGGTGGATTACATTGGGATTACACGGTTGATCATTGTGGGCGGTTCGCGTGGTACATTGCGATATACCTCTTTTGTCTTCCATCTTTTGTAAGTCCTTTATACGGTATGTTTAGCTATGCTACTGTTGCTACATGGTCTTACTAGTCTTTCGCTGAAGAAACCAATTCAGACTTAGTATGTTATGTCGCCGAATCATGCATTAGCCCTCAATTAGTCTTGCCATCTACCACTGGATCACGCAGCTAGGTTGTGTGCATTAGGCTTGTGATCAGTCTTTTCATCAAATCATCGTGTCAGAGATCCAGAAGTTCATTTCCTTTCCCATAACCCATCGAGAAGTCCCTCTTAATGATCTCCCTTTCTTCCAGGACGGTTGTTCTTCTTTTCCCCTTCGCAGCTTCACTGCTGACCGGTTTTCTCAGTGAAGATGCAGTTACTATACAAGACCCCTTCAACCACAAGGTCTCTGCCAGGTATTTGTTTTGTATCCGATCGTTTTGCTATAACTCACCGCCTTGTCTAGTCTCTTCCACAGGAAACACCACAATCCCTAATGGTGTTTCAATTTCACCCAGTCTGCAGCTCATCATTGCCTACGATGTCCTCTACGTGACAGGATTTGTCTCACTGGTGGTGGTAATTTTGACGGCTTGTTTCTCGAAATCGGCACAGAGGTCTTCTTTGTGGATTGTTGCTGTTTCTGCATGGGCGTTTATCGCCTTCGCTAATATCTTATTACTGGGGCAGCAAACTGGACCCCAGCCAAATTGCCACTATTGCTTGATGCAAGCCACAATGATCTATTCAACGCCTGCATAGTACGTTCGTTTATCCACTCTTCTAGGTCTTTTTCGGGTCCTAACGTGCTTTCCAGTGCTGCTATGACCAGTGCAGTCTATATGATCCAGGTAATATTCATCGCTGATATATACCATTAATATCCATTTGCTAATTATTCATACCACAGGCATATTTCTCAATTTGCACTTCCTTTGCGCTGAATCGATTGAGTCGATCCCGAAAATTTATAGCCTTTGTACGTGACTCCAGAACCGTATTCCGGTTGGCAAGGAAGACTCAGAAGTTTGAAACTAGTTACATTCTATTCCAGGATTTATCCTGCTTTTTATCATCTCAGAGGTCATATTTGTGGGTCATTTCTACCTCTTGATGACTGTCATAAACCTTACATACGCTTGATAGCTTGGCCAGCTACACAAAGATACAGTCCAGCGAGATGTATCCGGGATGTATTGCCACCTAACTTCGTCGACTCCGTAAGCAACATTAAGTCACATTAACAATGAAGTCTGGCGCTCTGACAGGTATCTGATATAGAGGGCATATTACTGCTGGAATAACTATTGTCGGGATGTCGATCATCCTGAGCATGGAAGGTCAGTATCCTTACGTTGGTGTAGTTTAAGCGGGCGGGACAATAAACCGACATACGTGTTATTTAGCATGTATCTTTATCATCATTCGTCGATCGACGAAGCTCCTCAACAGTGTTCATAAAACACGGTCAGCCTCGATAAGACTGAGCAGAAATGACTTCTCTCGGGAAGCGTTTATCAGAATGGCATGTTTCAGCTCTTGGGCGATTGTTTGCATAGGGTACGACGTTTTGATTTGACAAAAAATATGAATGTCAGCTGATAACTGTGCTACCGTCTTAGACTGTCATTCATCGTATACCTGCCACAAAGTATTATCAGCAATACCGATGCTCAGATCGTCCAATCGACCTGTAAGTTTGGCAAAATTTGGAGAGATCCATGGAGTATCAAACGTCACTAATAAAAACTCATGTCTGCAGTGCCTTGCGTAGCCACACTTACATTCGGAACCCAAAGGGTAAGTTCTATTGTCCGCAGCACTTCAGCTTCAAGCGGTGTCTTATTCTTTGCTCATCTCTTCGCTTTTTCAGGATGTGATGAAGGCATGGAAATTCTGGGAGAAGAAGAAGCCCCAGTCTGAGCCCCAGTTACCCATGTTTTTGGTGACTCCAAGGTGACTGTCAGGCGCTTGATAACTTGAAGGCAGTCCATTGAAATGTACATTTATAGCACCATCGGGGACATCGGCGATAGCACAACCACGGATTCAAAGCCCTAAAGAGCATTTCACTTTGACGGAACGGATATCTGGTGTCGGATAGGTTTATAAGTGTAAAGATATATGTCCGCTTGTACTTCTGGAAATTTCTCAATCGTATTTGTATCGAAGATAAGATTTGGATAAGATCCCGCTTGCAGATCTCATGAGCGCCTAAAGAGATTCGTGATCACGAGGCATCTGGATTCTGTGACGCCCAAATTGAAGTGGCACGTGTGACTTGCTGACGTTGACAATCTCCGTCCGACACTCACTGCCAATGACAAACTTCCACGATCATACTTTGAACATCTCCAGACTGGTTCCAATCTCGATATTGGTTATACTTAGGACGAATGACTGTACATCGTCCATTTCATCTTCACAGGTTACGATCAGGCTGTTTCTGATGAACGCCACATAAAGAGTCCAACCCAAATGTGATTCTCATCCCAGCGGCTGTTAGGTTGGGAAAAACGCATTAATTATAGAATGGCCAGCTTCTCGGGGAGTTGCGTCTACGGTTCGTCCTACAAGGCTATGCATGCCAGTTTGACATTAAACCTGCGCCAAACCACGACGAGTGCTGCCCTATGTTCTTGGCTTTTGACGGCGTCATCACCCTTCCTTGCGCCTTTGCTTTCCTTTGCATCATGTTGTCGTTAGCGAAATCACAACGCAACTTTGCCACGTTCCATTTCCCGCAAAAGCCATCCTTGCTCCCTGTCAGAAAGAGGGACGACGAAGATTCGATAGAACACACCCCGCTCACAACGTTGCTTGAAGAAAGATGCCCAAGCCTGTTTTCCGAATACACTCCAGTGTGGTGGCTTCCAAAGTCAGTATACCTTCAACCTATCATTGTTTCCGTCCATTCACAGACTCTCGACAGTGGCCATTTTCAAACTTTGTTCAGTGGGTTGCGAAATTTCACCAATGAGGATCAAGTTTGGTACAAACGGTATTGATGATAATCCAAGTTCTTTCCCCTTCATCTTGGCTCATTTGACGATAGGACTTACCTTCGACTGGCTGATGGAGGAACGATGTAAACCCATTTAATGTCCACGTTGTAAACACGACCTCTGACATCCTGGTGTACAGTGGTCTAGATTTCACCCCCGAGGACGAGGCAGTGGCAAGGAAAGATGCTCCGATTATTGTTATTCAACATGGCCTGAGTGGTGGTACGTCATTTTCGCCATGGGGCTTCTAAAGTTCTCAACCAAAACCAGGATCCCATGAGCCTTACATCCGTGCAATCCTGAGTCGTGCTTGCTTGCCAGTTGAACAGGGTGGCCTTGGATATCGAGCCGTTGTTATAAATTTCCGTGGATGTGAGTGGCGAACTAAACATCTGTCCTCAAGACTGACCCAGTTGTTAAGGTGCTGGTGTTCCGCTTACGACCCCGCTGTTTTACAATGCTGGCGCCACGGATGATACTCGTCAAGCACTAATGCACGTAGCCCATCTTTATCCTGATGCACCTCTACTAGGACTTGGCTTTTCTCTCGGTTCCAACGTTGTAACAAGATACCTGGCCGAAGAAGGAGATGAAAGTCGTCTCCAATCAGCTTGTGTTCTCGCCTGCGTGAGTCATTCCACCACCTTTCTCTGACTCATTGTTTGATGTTTTATTTGGGTAAAATACAGCCTTGGGATATGAAGCGAAATGGGGACAGGTACTTTCCCTAGCCATGTTCCGTCGAATTTCCTCTAACTGACATCTGTATTAAGTCTTGACGAGGCATTCCTCGGGAAACATCTCTGGTCCAAGGGTATGGGGAGGCATATGGTCGCCCTCGTCAAACGGCATGCGAAGACTTTGCTGAGTGACCCTCACTCCGAAATTGGAAAAGTTGCTCAAGATGCGTTCAGGCTCAGAAATCCGACACTAGACAAGTTCGACGATACTTTTACGAGAGTCGCTGGTGGACCGGGTGCACCGTTCCCGTTCAAAGATGCAGCATCGTATTACATCTGGGTTTCGTCCCATAACGTACTTGATGCCATCCGGGTACCGTTCCTTGCTATCAATTCAGCAGACGACCCGGTTGTAAAGCATGTCCCTGTTGACGGTGCGGGTAATGGTTTGGTGATATTGGGACTCACGGCAAGAGGGGGCCATCTTGGATGGTTCAAACAGTATGAATCAGAGAGCAATGACCGGCGCTGGACGACGAAACCTATACTTGAATGGCTGAAACTGGTCGGAGATGATCTTGTGTCTAAGCCTCGGGAGAGAGGCTCTGCGCTGCATACTTCAGAAGATGGCTTCCTGCGCGAAGCCAAGTACCCTCATTTAGGCTGCAAAGTCATCAATGTTTTAGGTGGTATCTCGATAGACGGAAATGCTGGAGAACAGAGCCTCTTTGAAGGGCTGGAGATGTTTTCTTCTGGAAACTAGAAAGAAATAAGGACACTGCTCGTTACATTACTCCTCACCAATTACCATTGCATATTAAGACTGATCTTCGGACTCATTGGTAGAGCGTAGATAACAGTCATATCAGGGACAATTCCACCCTACCACACGAATATACGCTTCACGAGGGGTATTTATTGAGCGCTTGTAAAGAACCAGTTACGATCCTATAATGACGATTGGTGTCAGGGTATCCTCGCATATAATATCCGCAGAGACAAATCTACTCACCAAAATATATGTATAAAAGTACAGAAAGAAAAAGCGGCCTAATGAGACCCGTGTTTCTCGAGATACCGAGCGTTCACGGCGACAACATGGTATCCGACCACTGTAATCATCGCAAAGATACCGAGCGAGTTGGCCAATGCGAGGAGAGTTTCGTGTGAGATCATGACCGAACTAGGTCCTGAAAGAAAGGAAACGAATCAGTATAATAAACAAGAGAATAACGTTTTCTGGACTCACAACGTGGTGGTTTTGAAAAGAGTGTGGTGATGAGCTGGTCACGGCCCGCCTGCGGTCATCGTGTCTTGTTTGTCCCTTTGTTTGTTCCTGACGGACAAGAACGGATTGCCGCTCTCTGCACCGAACTCTTTCTTTTCGAAACGACAACACACTAGCCCACGATGAGGCCCACACTTGCGGCGAGAAGCGATATGCCTGGGGGTGAGTCTCTGCTGTTCTTTTGGATGTCCCAGGTGCCAGAAAAGCTAAGCCGCCAAATCCACAAATCCACAGGCAAAGTCTACGTGAGCTACTCCCTCTTGTTTTAGCTCGGGTTTTTTTGGTGCAGGTTGCTTATTTTTTTACGGGTCGGAACGATACATAGAGTCTTTGGTGGGGTGACCAGACTGGTATCAGACAAAAGGGCATCGTCCAATACAGTGCGTCACGCCAACAGAAATCCACTTCTTCCTGTCAACTGACGCGTTTTGGTTTTCTTTTCAAGCTCTCTCTCCTTACCAGACCAAACCCGCTCCTCGCTTCTTGAGGACATATCTCTTCAACGGATACCGTCGGTTGGCTGGCGAGGTTCTGTTCTTCGGTATCCCCATCGCTCTCGGTATGCCTCGTTTCACTTTCTTTCTTTCCTTGATCACTCCTTCCT
Organism: Psilocybe tampanensis; assembly: GCA_019904355.1. Taxonomy (NCBI): domain Eukaryota; kingdom Fungi; phylum Basidiomycota; class Agaricomycetes; order Agaricales; family Agrocybaceae; genus Psilocybe; species Psilocybe tampanensis. The sequence continues at coordinate 12,434 of JAHXRV010005075.1, forward strand.
TCCCTACCCCGCCGTTCGTTTTCGGAAAGACATAACGCTGATGATGGAAATGTTTGATTTGTTTTAGGCTACAGTGTGTACACCTGGGCTAAAGGTTACGATGAGTGGCAGAACAGCAAGGCCGGACACCTTGCTCTCGGCGGAGACCACCACGAGTAGATCATGTTCGCACATAGAATTTTTTACAAGGACCCGACATAATCCAACCATTGCTTCTGACATTTCCATCCAAGACTCGGCGTTTTGTGCACACCTTTCACCCCTCAAAAAATAACGCCAATTTAACTTCCAGCTTCCTGGGGCTCGTTTGGTTTCGGGCTATCCCCTCATAGCGAAATAATACGAGACTTTGGAGGGCTGTCCTGATTTTCGGCTGTTCTGAATCGTCTGACCTTCTCGACGAGCTGGAAGCTGTCATTCTCGTTAAGAAGTGCTATCTCAAACTCATCCTATGATCGAAGCATTTGAATTCCGGGAAAACCGCTTTTCACTACGTCTTTCTTTTTGACTCATTCCAGTGTCCTCTACGCGATTTCATTCATTTCGCAAATGACGACTTACGTGCATGCATCTCAGCAGAGTTGTACATTGTCATACCTGGAACTGATGCTGGCCGTCCTGCCCGGAACTCATCATTTACAGGCAAGACTCCACTTCGAGGGCACAAATATTATGGTCATAAATTTTGGTACAGTTACAAATGGTAGATAATGTGCAGGATAGATAGTGTGCAGTGATAGTTCTTGGATCAGGATAAAATAGTGGTGTTCGGCGGGTTCACATCCTCGAGCAGTCATGATGCGACATGCAAAGTGCTGGTGGACGACCTTGGGTCTACATACATAGAAAAACATGTATCAGCAAAGACTTCCACATGTATAAAGCTCGAAATGCCCATGATAACTGACCCGGCGGTGATAGCAACACGTTTCCATCGACCCGCAATCCTCTCTGAACTCGCATTGCGGGTACTCCCATCCCATGACAGAAGTGATTGTGGTGGCGACGATAATGGCGGATACGAAGAGGAATTTGGTGGGATTCATGATTGGTTATGCACAGTGGTATCCTTTGTTCGTTGTAATAAAGAAGAAATTGCTTGGAGGTGGTGCGTGAAGATGAATGGAATTGCACGCTTCGTGTGCCAGTGGAGCACTGTCGTTGCTCTTGGATTGTGTATTGAATGTTCCTGTACGCAAAATTCGTTGAAATAAGATAGCGATTGTACAGGAATAGGTCGGGAAAGGTTAAGAGGAAGATGTGGTTGGGGTGAACATAGCTTTTAAATAAATAACTTCCGGAGGACCACCTGCATCATGTTTCGATAAGGAGTAGGCCTCGGCTTGGCGGCATGCTCACCCGGAAGTTGCCGCACACCCTTCGTTTCGTCTCGGAACCAAATTCACTTCAACACGAAGGGGAAATTGGAAGGCGCTTGTCATTCTTGTGCACAACGTTGGGGGCGAAATGGTCAAAAAGTGGTACGTTTTCTCAACTACAAGCAACTATAGTAGACTGTTACACCTGTGTACTAAGGTCATGGATTCTAAGGTCACCAGCTACGAGCTAATTGGTCCTAAAATCAAGCCAAGGACGACACTACGTCACTAGAGGCTGAGGCTGGCCTGCAGACTAGGTTAGGACAAGGTATGTACTACAAATATGGACGTGAAGAGTTCATATTAAAAAATCTCCAATCAAGGAATCCTTCGCACAGAACAGGATATGAATGCACCATGTATGGTTCCAACAACATATCGTGATCTAACCAGGTAAGTAACAATGATTGCCATTCACGAGTGTAATCTCCAGGAACTATCTCAAGTCATCGGCCCAGATAACAATTATTAGGAATGGCGGGGATGAATAACCAAAGCATTGTTCATGTTTTCTGAAATGGACACTGTTGTACGATCACAGCGTTTGACAAGAATGACAAAGACAAACGATCGCAACAAAATACATAAATGCGAACTTGAATGTTATCTTTGTATTCCCCGACACAACACCGTCTCTATCAAAAGAAAAAAAAAGCGGCGCCCAACTCGCCCTGTCTTTTGCTACGTTGTTATCGCGTCTTCGATGTCGACGCTGTCAACTACACCCGCTGTCGTTCTTACATCGCCCTCAGACGAGTCTCTGCTCAAATCTACCGTTATCTCGTCGAGTATCCCTATCCGAGAAGAGCTACACGACATCGACCTCCATGCACCTCCGAGAATTCTGATACCCCGCGCAGTCAACCCGACCGACAAAGACCTCGCTACGAATGCTGCGGACTCGAGGCGTCCAAAATCTCGTTCGACCACACCACAACCTCTTCCACTCGGTCGCGATCTTCCTTTTGGGTCATTGGGGAACGCTTCTGTTGAGAGCGTGCAATGGCAGGCGCCTGGGGACCCCCCTCGTCAGGGGTCAGGGGCGAGCGACAGAGACGCCGGAGACAGTCGGCGGTTTAGAAGCAGGGCACCCCGCGTACAGCGCGAGTATCATCAAGACGAGACTTCTCTGCCGTATCCCGATGGATTCTCATCGCGTTCAGATTCTTCGGCGTCGGAGGGGTTTTACGAGAAGTCGGTGGTGACTGAGTTCGGCCCTGGCTTACTACCCCACATCGTCGACTCCGAAACCATCCCGCTGAAAAGGAATTTCCAGTTTACACACCCCGGATCGTCGTTGCACCATGGTCGAGCACTCGAACGCGCTTTCTCGTTTATCCCCGCCCGCCGGTTACGCGCCATAACGAACTCGCCGCTTCTCTGGTTAACACTCTACTTTACACTCAATCTGACTCTAACGCTCTACAACAAATCGGTCCTCATTCATTTCCCATTTCCATACACTCTCACTGCTCTTCATGCGTTATGCGGCACTATCGGCACCTTTGTCCTTCTGCGACTTAATGGCTCTTCAGAGGGTTCACGATCGAACAACGGCGCGCGGCTCACCAGTTCACACCACCACATCCCGTCGATGCCTGACCTGAGCGGAAAGGAACTGGTGGTGTTGTTCCTCTTCAGCGTTCTATATACCCTGAATATCGTTGTGAGCAACGCCTCGCTGCGTCTTGTCACTGTTCCCGTGAGTTTTTTTCCTTCCAACAATGTTTTATGTCTCGTTCTATTTTTAACTTGTCCCTTTGCCCGATATGGTAGTTCCACCAGGTTGTGCGTGCCTCGACGCCGTTCTTCACGATCATATTCGCGGCGGCATTGCTGGGGAAACGGTGTACGAAAGATAAATTGGTATCGCTCATACCCGTCGTTGTTGGTGTGGGGTTTGCGTACGTTTTTTCTTTTCTTTCGGAAAGGCGCTTGTAACTGACTATTTTTGGTGATTGTTGATCCAGAACGTACGGAGACTATTATTTCACCCCATTTGGGTTTTTCTTAACCCTCCTCGGAACTGTCCTCGCCTCGCTGAAAACCATTCTCACAAACGTGATACTTGTGAAGCCGTCCAATACTGGGCTCCCCGTGGCATCGGAATTGAATTACGCGCCGGTGACGGACGAGAGGCGTCCGCAGACGCAGTCCCCGTCTTCCTTCATCTCCGCTGCGTTCTCCCTTTTCGTCAAACGCGTTTTCCCTCCCTCACCAAACCAATCACCCGTCTATATCACCAAACCCCTACCTACAACCTCAACAATCACCCCCTCACTGTCCTTCTCATTACCCAAGTTGTCGCTGAGCCCGTTGCACTTGCTCTACCTCCTCTCACCGCTCGCGTTCATACAAACAACCCTGCTGGCGCACTTTACTGGAGAGTTGGATCGTGTGAGGTGGCATCTGTTTGACCCGGCGACGGCGACGGCGACGTATGGTGCGAATGCGGTCAATGGACGGATATGGCTCCTTCTCAATGGTGTCATGGCCTTTATGCTCAATGTCGTCAGTTTCAATGCGAATCGCCGGGTGGGTCCCCTCGGGATGAGTGTCGCTGGTATGTTATCGACACGGTTTGCGTGTGCGTGTTCGATTATTGATTCCCTTTTTTTTCTTTTCTTCTTTGTTAGCGAATGTCAAGCAGGTCCTTACGGTGTTGAGTGCGGTGATCATATTTGACTTGACCATCACACCTGCCAATGGGCTTGGGATTCTCTTGACCCTCATTGGCGGGGCGTTCTACGCCTCCGTCGAGTTGCGCGAAAAGAGGGAGGCGGCATCGATGATCAAGACGCGTATCGGATAAACTTGGTGACGAGCGCCGGTGAGGCCCGCTGGAAATGGACCGCTTCATCTTCTAAGTACTACCCCTGCAGCACTGCTTGATGAACTAAATGAATGAATCCTGCACAGTTGTATTGGTATGTTTTACCCGTAGGTACTCTACACTGGCAGTACATTGCATCGCACCAGTCACCTTCGTTTGCTTCAGTAGACTTGCCCATTATTATTATTATTGATCAAATTATTCTAGCTATTTATCTAAAGCAGTGATGTACGTACCTAGCTTGTAGACAATGTATTTTCGACAAACGAACAAACGAGGTATCAGTGCTATGGACGAGAAATTATTGCGTCCGAGTCGGCGTTTTCATCATGAAGGGAGTCGAATACCACCTTCTTGTATAATTTCTACTATCCCCAACGGTCTGACGTGATCATCGACAGCATTCGATATGCTGTCCAGTTCCGAGTCCATTTTGAGTTCGCCCCTGTGGTACTTAGTCATTATTGATACTGGCCACGAATTTTTTCAGACGACAAAAATGGGCCTTGAGTAGAATCCAACGAGGTTCTTGCGGAGAAAAACGGAGGATATCCGATGTTCTTGACAAGTTCGAGGCGAGATAAGTCACATATTCAATGTTTTCCTTGTTCAACTCGGGAACAGCACTCGATGGACTACTCTTATAAATTGTTGGGGGACCGATAACAGACGTAGCAGTGTTAGTACAAAATCATGGCAAGGAGGTTTTCCAGCAGAGTTTTGACGCTGAATGGGAGTGGTTGGAGAAAATAAATCATTGCGTGTTGGGTTTCGGAGCTCTGCAAAGCTTTCCAAAGTTCTACCGTTGACGCGGTGGTGGTATCAGGACAACATGTAGCAGGTTTATAACGCGCAAGATGAAGTTCAAAAGCAAGAGTGGTCCGAAGAGATAGCAAGAGGATAATTAATTTATCACTGAATAATTAGCTAATCAAAGCGCGATCGAAATTATTATATGCGTGGGAAATGTTGGCCTTCTTTATTGAGGTGGTGGAAGTCTTTTGCTTTCTTGTAACAAACAATCACTCCATTATGCCTGTTTCGACGCGGCAAGCGACTCCAGGACCCAGCACGCTAGCTTCAACCGCATTGCAACCCTCAAATCAGTCCAAAAACACGAGGAAACGGACCAACTCGGAGACACAGGAAGATGCCAGGGAGGTGAAGAAGAAGATCAAGATTGCGCAAGAGCCACCACCCAAGGCTACGAATGCAAAAGACAAAAAGAAGAGGAAGAAGAATAGGAAAAAGAGGAGGACGTCAGTTGTCAAATCTGATGCCGAAACGGAAGCCCCGACCAGGTCTACGCGAAGGTCTGCCCCGCTTTCGTCAAGTGGGCAGACAATGAGCATGGCCGTCGACTCTGTCCCACCTGATCAAACGACCAACAATGTGAAAGTAGATGAGGACAAGGAAGAACCTGTTCTTAGCGTACGTCCTCTCAAGCTCTTTGATATAATTTCCCGTACTCAAAATTGAGCTCCAGTCATCTGACAAGGGGAAAGGCAAAGCAAAAGCAAAATCTAAATCCCCGTCCCAACGTACCACAAAGAGCCCACCAACGCAACCTATTGCTTCAGGCTCTGGATCTGCCACGGCTATCCCTTCCACTGACTCCACGTCACAAGAGTTAGAAATTGCACGTCTGAAAGAGCAATTGGCCGTTCAAACCAAAGTACGTGATGCTTACAACTCCCAGGTGGCACATTGAATTGACTTTCACAATAGCTTCTTGAACGGCATGAAAGCCATATTGGGCATCACCACCAGTCCCTGACGTGTCAAATTTGCCTGGAACTCATGTACAAGCCTTACGCCCTTGCACCTTGTGGCCATATTACATGTTACGGTTGCTTGATCCGCTGGTTCACCGCTCCTGTCAATCCTGTGGTTGTTGACGTACCAGAAAACCCTCCACAGGTCCCAGATACAATCGAAACGATACTCAGTAGCGCTCCGGCCAGGAACGGCGCGTTTATCAGGCGAAGGAAGAAATGCCCTGTTTGTCGCGCTATCGTGGTGGAACGTCCGGTGGAGATGTGGGGCATCAAGGATATGGTCGCTGCCTTGGTTCGGAGTCAGCTCGTCGATATACCTGTAGCCCCCGAACCACCAGCCGCCGAGGAAGTCGCCAATGCCGATCCATGGCGGAATGTTTTCCGTCGAACTAGGGCAGGGGGTCACGCTTTTGGACATCCTGCTTTTTTCCCTGATCCCGCGCCAGCTCCACGTGAACAGGATGCTGCAGATCGAGAAGCAATGGGCTGGTACGATGAAGAGGACGGCGGGGTCCACCGATGTCTCGATTGCTATCACGAAATTTGGGGTGGCGTCTGCTCGAATTGTCAGCGAGAATACCCTGGGCATGGTGCCCACAATGATGATGAAGACGACTTCTCGGACGGAGAAGACTATCTTCCATTTAGGCACGATCCATTCTTCCCCGATGATGAAGGTAGTGATGAGGATGGGGACGACGATGGTGCTGGGGACTGGGGGTACAACTATCAACTGTACGACCTGCATGACGGGTCCGAGGATGACTATGAAGAGGGAGACGAAGAACTACACTTCCCTTTACCAGACCCTCCCCTCCCTGCGCGTAGGAGATGGGGAGAAGGATACGGTCTCGCCCGACTCGTGGACATCGACACTGATGAAGACGACGACGACGACGATGAAGACGAAGAAAGTATTTATGGTGGGAGCTTCATTGATGATGCAGTCAGAGGTGGAGATGGCGGGGATGGTGTTGACGAGGACGAAGATGATGATGATGACGGCGAAGTTGAGTTCGTGGAGCCACCGCGGTTACCCGCTCGTGCTCCTGTGGAGCGCAGACGAAGGCCTAGGCGGTATGAGGTGGTGGAGGACGACGAGGACGATGACGAAGATGACGACGAAGATGATGAAGGTCCGCTGATCCAACGCAGATCTACTAGAGTGATGCCCGTCGTCGAATCTGATGACGAAAGCGACGACGAAAGCGACGACAGTGGCCATAGGCGCGGTCGTCCCCCACGACATGCTCAGCACCGTTATATTGCGGATGTTTCAGACTCAGACGACGATGAAGACGATGATGAAGAGGAGGAGGTGGACATGGACCCCCCTAGTCGATTCCGTCAGAGAATCTACCCTGTCGTTGATTGGGATGAAGATGATGAAGACGATGAGGACTATGATGATGGTTGGGACTGACCAAATGCATGTCGATATAGAGTACTCAGCGTTCGTTAATATGTATCTATACGGAATCTTATTGTGCACATAAACCCTACTTTGAATTGAACGTTTCGTTCTTCTCTTGGCCTTAGTAGCTCAAGCCTGATAGTAACTATTCACTAGACTTCGTTCTTAACCATAGATCTCGGTGCGATGAATTGGGCTATTCATACATAGACAGGGACAAAGTGACATCTCTGCTAAATAACATGTCGATAGAAGTATCTGAGCAACCTGTCATATTGACTGAAGTTCATGGGCGCTAACTCGAACGGTCCGGCGCTTCCATGAAATTTCAAGTCATCGCCTCTTTCTTGAAGTTCTTGAAGTGACAATTGACCATATATTCTGAGTACTCTTGGAGAAGTAAAAAAAGGGAATAGATTTATCATGGAATAGGTTGTAAGAAAATGTAAGTAAAATACGGAGACCAAATGTTCTGAAGGAAAAATTAGGATAATGCATGTGGGAACTTCGAGATTCTTGAAGTCAAATTCGAGTGTCGCCGTGTTCGGAATAGCGGCACGAGGTACACCAGGGCTTTAAACGGAGGCATGGTTTTCCTATAGGCATTTCAATGAAATCAGCCTGATACTCGTCATTCTGCGGGAAGCCGGAGCTCGCCGGGTCGTCATCCATGTCCCCGATGTCCAGAGGTATTAGATTCAGCATTGGAATCCGTTTTCCAATGATGTGGGTCTGAGAACGCCAATGAAGGTATTCGATCAATAAGAGTACGTTCTCCTTGTCGGCCAAGAATCCCTCGAAGTCAATCCTTTGCAGATTTGGAAATAATGCTGGAGTCGATTCGCCGTAGAGAACATGAATGATGAAGTTATCGATCTGAGCGCCTGAGAGCATGAGAGTTTTAGTGGACCTTGAGAGCGTCTCAAGAAGCATAGTAAGCTGCTTCATCAAGAATAATTGGACTTGCATACCGTGTCTGTGCGTAGCAACTACAGACACGATAGATTGGAATCCATGTATCGCTGAGCTCGAACGTTGAACCAGGCTTAAAATGATGCAACAAGCCAGTCGCATGTCGTGTTCGAATTGAATGGTATCTGCTTCGCCGTGCTCCATTCGAAACGCCACCTCGACGCAAGAGCCCTGCTGTCCACCGTATTCGTCGGAGGTGCTGATACGAACGGATACATAACCATATCCGATTGTTATTTCCCAGAAGAAATAGCGCTTTGGAGTCAACCTTGCTTCGTCCGCCCAGTCGCGAAAACGACGCTCGAAGCCAAGAAATACAGGGTTCGTTTCCAAGATGGGCCGGGATCTATCGAAGAGTTTCGTGCGTCCCATTGTCCAAATGAGAGACAGATCCGATGATGTTGGGAGAACCAGGCTGCCCAGGAGCGTGGCATCCTCTTCTCCATTTACTTGAAGAACGAGAGCCTTCAGTTTTCTAAGACGGGGTACAGGTGCAAGGTGTTCCCGCCTCCTTCTCGTATAAGATGGATCCGGAGGGCTGAAGAAGAAGTCGAATTTGAGATGCTCCAAGTTTTGTTGAGAATCCAAGAACGTCAACCAGGGTACGAGGGGGGATGGGAGCTGCCTTGCAGTGATTTCTAGGTGGGTAAGATCAAGTGACATCAATTTGGAAGGATCGATGATATAGTAGTTCAGAACGAGGCATCGCAAGTTGTGTGAAAAACCTTGGAATAAAGGGGAGGATAGCGCAGCATAGTATCGGTTTGTCTCAAGCTGGGGCCATCTGGGAACGCCATCACTATGGTAAGGCTGACCGACATACGAGAGACGAGCAGCTCTGAGGATTGGCGCAGAGCGGATATGCAACATCTTTCCGAGGAAGTAGAAGTCGGGGTTACGTTCAGAGATGGTTATATCAAGCTCTTGCACTTGCTCCATGTGCGTGAACAGAGCTGCCCATTTCGGTGAAGTGAATCGCGCTTGGGTGTGGTTCCGGGATCGGCCTGGTCTTGACTTGATGGTCAGGGGAGAAAATGTTCCTGCGCGAAAGAGAAGTTCCTCGACCTGATCGGTTTTCGCATCAATGTCGAATATAGACGCCCAGATTTGTTCAAAGCCCAAAGCCGCTTGCCTCCAATGGCGACAAACCTGCGAGAGGTGAATGACATCGAGGAAAATGAGGGCTCTGTCCTTGGATCTGAGTTCATAATATTCCTGAGTGAGCATTGTGAATATTAAGCAAATAAGTTCCACCGGAAGTCGATAGTTCATGGAAGTCGGTCGACGCGCCGGGGGTTGTAGATATTCAAGCAGTGGTACAGCCATTATTGATGCCGTTGTGGAAGAGGTTAGTGGTAGATGTTTGTGAGAATGACGAGAGTTGGTGTTGAAGAATTGTATGTTGGTGTCGAAACTCGACTTACCTGCACTCACCGATTTATAGTCGCTGGAATTCGCGCGTTGATCATCCTGTTTATCCAGAGCGAGGATAGCTGTGACTTCCTTCCGAACTTGGTGTATCATTGCTGAAGGAAAATTGCCAAAAATGGACTTTCAGTCCATGCGCCGTTGAGTGGCGACCGTCGCGCCTCGATGCCACATATCCTCTTTGGGAATCGTCAAGGCCAACCTCATGCCACCTTTTCGGGCAACTTCATATTTGGGCGGGACACAGAACCTGAAGACCGCATTGACTTTGAATTTACATAAGCCCGCCAAAGAAACGCACGGAGACTTCAGTAGAATCGATCATCATTTTCTATTGGCACCCCTGAAATGGTCCTAACTAACGGAAACCTCATCCTTTGCGGACACGATTGAAATACAGCTGCTTGATTGCTCCCTCTGACGCTCATTTAACTCATATGGAATCTATGTTGACAGAGGAAACAGCGAGGGAGTTTCAGCTTCTGGGCGCTTATTCAAATATCAACGAAAATTTGTCCATTATGTCGACTCGTCACAAAACAACAAAATACTAAAATGAAATGTGGTTTACAGTACATAAGAAATAAAAACCGTGATAAATCGGAGCTCGGAACACATTTGTCGCTTGCACGAAGAACTTACGACTATAATTCTGGGGGTCAATTTATACTAGATGTTGTCAGAACGGGCATGAAGAGCAGGAACCACAGAACTGTACGAATGGACTTGAGACCAGTAAGGTTAAACCATGGCCCCGCCTTCTTAAAAGGGAGTGAGCAAAGTTACAAGCTGGCTCGGCATACTCTTCGGCGAATCGGATAGCAGGCTGCTCCGTCTGGTGGATTTTGACGCTCATAGCCCCCAGCTGAGAGCGTCGCTGCATGTACTCAATGAGCGTTCGCTTGGCGGCCGATTCTTCGTTGATATCCCCCCCAGATATGATACGTGTCATGCGCAAAGGATATAGAGGTGTCTTTATGAGAACATGAGTCATGAAGTCGTTGATTCGGCCACCTCGGAGAAAGAGGTGCGAGTTGCGAGGAGAGAGCAAAGACATGAACGAAGTGAGTTGAGTGATCAAAAGTGGGTGTTCTTCTGCTTTCAGGGAGTGCGTTTGAAGGATCGAAATACAGCAACGATGCTCCATGATCGACTTTCCCGAGCGTATAACCATGTCAAAAAGTTTGGCGCCAATTTCGTCCATGGCCTCATCGAAGTCATTAGGCCCTTCAGCATCTTCAGGGAGAAATTCAAACGCCAACTTGAGAGCAGAACCAGCTTGAGAGCCGAGATCTCGACACCAAACAGTGCTAGCAGTGATGGATATTCCCTCATTTCCTATCTCGATCTGCCAGAAGAACAACTTGTCGGAGGATGACTTGAGTTCGTTTGCCCAGTCGTCAAAACGTCGTGTGAGGCCTTCGTACATGGGATTTATAGCTCCCAAGGGGTCAATGAAGGGGTCGCCGTAATAGAGAACCTTCCATGTGAGAGAAATGTGGCAGGAGAGCGGAAGGATCAGGTAACCAAAAAGATCACCACTCGTCTGGGAGTTGAACCTGTGTTCGAAGGTTTCCAGGTTGGGTAAGGATACATTGGGGCGAAGTTGATCGTGGCTTCCGATGTATTTCTCAAAATCGACATCTTCAAGGTCAAGTCTGAGATGCTTCATCTCACGCTGAGTGTCGAGCATTTCCAACCACGCCATAGTGTCTATCGCTGGCATTTGCGTAACGTCAAGATGGGTGAGCTTGCAGGCCATCAGCTGCAAAGGCTTTACGAGGATGTGGTTGAGGATGAGGCAGCGGAGGTTGGGTGAACAGCCTTGGAACAACAGGGGGATGTCCAACTCAAAGTCCATAGGCACGATTGAATGGGACTCATCGTCCGACTCATAGTCTAAATCATGGTCTGAGAAAGAGAGATTCAGGACCTTTAGGACTGGCGCGGGGAAGGATAACATCTTCGGAACGAAGCTGTCACAGAGGAAGATGTTCAAGTCCATGGATTCCATTCGACCAAAATGATCCCACAACCCCATCCATTTTGGGGAGCTAAGACGATCACCGTAGGTGACCTCTGGCTCTTCTGGGACCGATTCGATGGTAAGCGGGTAGTCACCGGAGCGAAGGATAAGCTCGCGGATCCAAGCCTCGCTCTTGTTCTCCACGTTAGCGATGGTGGCCCAGATTTTCTTGAAACCTAAAGCTGCTTGCCGCCAGTGCCGACATACTTGAGAGAGATGGATAATATCACGACTAGAAGAGGTGTAATCGTCGAGAATTATGGCGAGTATCCAACAAACAAGCTCTGTTGGAAGTTGATAGTTTCTGTAAGCTGTTCGAGGTCCAGTGGGTTGTAGATATTCGAGTACGGGCGCCATCATCAAAGACAATGCTTGTAGACTCTGCGGTATTCTGGGTATTCGTGAAAGACTGAATAGTGAGAGTGTGGGGTAGGAGTGGGCTAACGAGTTTCATTGAATCGTGACGCACCCACCCCATTTTATAGGCAATGAGATCCCGCCACATAGTACGGCCCAAAAATTCCAGGATAGGTAATCCACACGCTTGGTGTCATCGCTACAGTTGCCGAGATAAGGTTGAGCGTTGAGTGGCACAAAAGCTCGGTGGAGACAATGCTGTTCGGACTGGTCAAAGCAACCACAAATTGGCTCAAATTGGTCAGGTTTGGCGCTTCGGTCGAGTCGTCAACGAGCCGTACCATTTAATTGGAGGACTGCCAAGTTTCCTCCGAGTGCTAGAAGTCATTAAAGTGATTGGTTTATGAACTATTTCAGTGGCACTCGGAGACAGGAGAGAATTGTTCGCTGTTCGAGTTCAAGTTGTTTCCGGGCGTCTGTGTGTGATGGGCGGGCGTGGGAATTGTTTCCCATTACAATCACAGCGTGACAGTGCATGACGGGTCCGTAACATTCTCTTCTCTGCCGTCACGGCGATTTCATTTGAACCTGATCATGAACGGATTCATTTCAATTATGAAGTAACTTGACCCAGAAAGCTGCTTGTCGACGCTCCTATCGATGTTTACTGTCTTTTCATCTTTTCCAGATCAGAAGTATCCTTTATCTTTTGAACTATTGTGAACGGAGGCACGCGATAACCCCACTCCCAATGTGTCAAAGGCTCCTCGACGTTGCCTCGCGGCATACGCCCATCCTTACAGCACGTTCGGTCAGTATGGGCACCGCAGAAGCCATCCAAAAATACACGTATAGATGGGCATCAAACACGACAAATACGCCAGGGACAGCCCATATTATGTATGGTACGCGCATGCTCGTCTGCCATATCTTCACACCTTGCCACCCGCCTCTTCCATCCGTCTCATTCGCCAGTTATCAAATCGCCTGTGTATTGCGTTCTCTTAATCTCACAGAGAGCTCTCTCGACTTTGCAGCACCTCTTGAGTCCCCGTCACGCTTATTAACCCTTCTCGATTGCAAGGATTAATGAACTCCAACCACGGAAGACTTAGGAAAGCTCCTCCAAGCTCTGAAAACCGTCGATCCCACGTTCTGTCTGTGCAGTGGCTTTTCAGGAGTAACATTCCTCGACGAAGAACCTCTTACATCTCGGTCGACCCTCAGAAGCGAAATTTCTTTGGAATGGGAGAAATTATTGGTGTTTTGGCCAATGTATGTTGTGTGTTATACACAGCTTGATCACGTCTGCTCACTGAAAAAAATTCGCTAGCCCGCCGAGACCGTTCGGTCACTGACTGAGTCTAGGAAACTCCTCGACGAGGCCCGTAGGGAAATCCAGGAGAACAAGGAAAGGTCGCAAATCAGACCCAAACACACTTTCGCAAAATTGCCCGGATTCTTTCCTCGTAGGATGGAAATTCAGACCATCGAGCGTGTAATGGAAGGGGAACCTTCTTTTACTGTCCTTTTTGGTGCCAGTTCAGTCGGCAAGGTGAGCATTCTGACATTTTCATTCGGACCCTGGTCAACTTACATCGTTTAAACCTCCCCTCACTGGACCTAGACCGCCCTTCTTCGTGAAGTGCTAAGTCGTGAAGAGTACCACATTCTTCATTTCGACCTGCGGATCGCCGGGTTCGCGGACCTTTCCAGCCTCTACATGAGTCTGAGTCAGCAAATGGAACAATACTTCGAAGAAATCGCCACGAAAATGGAAGGATATAGCGATTTCGAAAAAGAGGCGTGGAGTTTTAAGGTATTTGTTTTTTCCTTGACGATTATCTCGCTCATCTCATTCTTACCCTTTCTTTATCCAGCACGACCGTTTAAATGTCGAACGTCGATGTTCTGCCGAAGGTAACGGGAACGCCTCGAAATCCACGGTCAAAACGAGTGACATTGCGGGACTGATGGAACTTTTCCAAGTAAAGCTATCTAATTTTTGTGCAATACAGTATCGCTCATTTATTTCAAATTCAGAGTTCACTCCTGAAATATTGGGAGTTCCAGCCGGTTCTGGAAGATGAGGATAAAAGAGAGAGCGACACCAGCACGCATACACATGCTCGTAGGCAGGGCTCAGGAGACACTCAAAACTCCAGCAAAACACGCCTTGAACGTGCTAGTCCGGACTCAGGGTCAAAATCCAAATGGACGTTCAAGAATTGGAGCAAGGGCAAATTTAACTTTCGGGATAAGGGAAACTCGACAGCCAGAAATTCCCGACAAGTCGACCGTGAGCCTGCGTCACCTACCAGCAACGAGAAGGGTAAAGCCAAGGAACGACCCGCGAAGAAGATGCCGGTAAGTCTGATAAAAGGTCGATTGAAATGTTTTTGATGACTTACACGATCTTCACCTCGAACAGGTTATATTCTTTGACGAGGCGCACAAATTGTGAGTACAGCCTGTGCTTGTCATTTTCCAATTATCTTCATTTCAACTATAGGCCCACGTTGATTCAATCAAATGAAACCATGAAATGCCTTTTGGACTCCATGCTTGTCTTGACCAAACAGGATAGGCTGTGCCACGTCGTTCACGCGACTAGCGATCCTTTCTATCAAACTTGGCTTCGACAATTAAATGTCATCCAACATTGTAAAGTCAGTCAGTGATTCATTTCGGAAAAACCCATCGTTAAATCCATGTTTCTAGATCATCACTATTGGAGATTGTTCCAAGACCGAAACACGAAAATTCTTTCGTGAAAGGATGCTTCCACGTGTACCCGAAAGACTACGTGGTGCCCTGAACTTTGAGATTCTCTACGAGGCATTTGGAGGAAAACTTGTGCATTGGCACGATTTTATCACTGACTACGGTAGAAATCCATTCTTTATCGTCCAGTTGTACCGTTACTTACTTCTAACCATCTAGTAAATTCAAATGGCGCCCTGGATAGTATGTTTATCCCTTTGCGAAAGACTTTCTGATAAATGTGCTGATTTTGAGAAATGTCTAGTCAAACAAAGTTCTCATTTTTTGCAAGCTCACGCCTTGCTGAATTTGCACATCATCCATTCGTCACAGGCACCTACGAATGCCACCGCACAACCTCCCAACGACGGGACATCTGCTCCACCGGCTGCTGCGAATACTAGCGCTGTCGAGAGTCTACACCCAGCCCTCGGTCCAGCCAGCTTCAAGCTTCAAGCACAACCTCACGGTCCAGGCTCAATGATGAGCAGCGGCGGAAGCAGCCATTCCTCGACGGGCCTCGGTGGACCGCCGGAATTTTCGGCCATGGAACTGCTCAGAGTCATGAGTCGGCTCGCACGACCGGATACGCAGTATATCCCTTACTTCCATCTCTGCCGCGAGTTGGGCGTAAGAGCTGTCGATGGGATGGTTAAAGCTCGGGTTTTGGATTTACGCTGGACGGAAACAGTCACCAGAGAAATGGGCGAGGAGTTGAGGGTGAGGAGCATGGCCGCTACGTCTAATATGCCATCTGGACAAGTTCGTGATAGCGCATTGGCGACACAGACGCCGGAACCAGCCAGTGGGCATTCTCCCAGTCAACCGATACCACCTGGCAGCTCTTCTGGGACGCCGGTTGATCTGGGTCCACCACCACCCATTGACGATGAGGAAGAAATGGTCCCTGTCACTGAGATGGACATGGGACCTATGCATACTGACGTTTTTGAAGAGGTTATGGAGGTCGTTGGACCCAAATTGGTGCCTGTAACACCAATCATGCGGTATGCCATGAGAGATGTGGTCCAGGAGTATGAGGACGATCAATCCGTTTCTGAATATGCCTCGCTATCGGATTTTGAAGAATTCTAGTTCTTGAACGGGGCTTGAGGATGTAGTTTTATTTATGGTTCAATCAGCTCGATCGGACGGTTTGATGTATATTGTACAAGTTGTGCTTTCGAAACCTATTGTAGAATTTACTCTAATCCTGCGTATTTCACATCAGCGTTCGCTTCCAACCACGCTAGCCATTTCTTCAGATAGCTTCCTCCGTGAATGACAGTCGACGAGTCTCCAACAATACACTGGTACGTGTGTGTAAGGAATAGGCATCAAACAGTTGGACATTAGGACGACTTACAAGATGTCGCTTTGCTCTTGTCATCGCAACTGTGCAAAAAATTCGTCATTTTGCGTGATCAAAAGAAAGGTCAAATAGGGTGTACCATTCAATCGTCTCTTTTCCTTGAGGAATCCAACTTCTCGCTGTACGGGTGTTTAATCAAAGAATTGGTCCAAATGACTGGTTCCGCACCTTATCGTTGCTTCTGACCAGAGAGATGATGATGGCCTCTTTTTCTCGACCTTGCATCCCGTCAACCGTCCCGATTTCCAACGATGGACCATATTTTGGACGCAGTATTGAAGTCAGAAGCGTCACTTGTGCTTGGTAACTGGGGTGCAGACGATTCATGAGTCAGGGTGCATGACATGTCAAGAGAATTTGACATACGGTGTGATCACAGCGATTTGACTTGGTGATAGTCCAACTCCAACAAGGTTCTCGATCCAGTTGTGAACAATGGTACATTCATTTTCGTTGCAACGACTGCCTTCATCTCCGTCTCCGTCCAGACGCTCAAAATACTCGCAGCCAGCGGTGTCGAAAAATACGACTGGAGTCTGAAGGAACTCCTTGGCGTCTTCGTCAGATTTGGCCTCGGTATTCGGTAAATCTTCTAAGAGATGGGATGCCACCGATTTGTGCGACTTGAGTCTTGACCCATATAGAGTTTTGGAAGGGAAAGTGCATATTTGTTCATGCATCCTTCAAAAAGAAAGTCAGGAAAGGGAGAAAGGCAGATGTTATCTGTGAGTGCTGACCTGTACTGGACATCCAGCATACGTTTGATGCCTGAGCCATACATGGCTTCCAAACGATCAAATAACGTAGTTTCAAGCGTTTTAGGTGGTATGAGTTTGGACAATGTCTTTTTCAATGTTAATGAGGCAGTTTCCTTGACCAGAGACGCCTCAGGTCCATCACCGTCTGAGGAATCGAGCTCCGTGTCTTCATCGTTCTGGGCAACATCCACTGCATTTCCTTTCTTCGTTTGCGCAGGATTTTTCAATTTAGAACCTTGATTGGAGGCTTTTGAGCTAGAAGACTTTGCGGATTTCTTCTTGTCCTTATTGTTATCAAGAGAAAGAACAGTGGGAGGCAATTGCATAGGATCGCCAGCAAGGATGAGTTTCTTGGCTTTGAAGATAGGTATCCAGCAGGCCTGAGCTTTTTGGTTAATGATAGGATCATATCGAACGATTTAGAAACTTACAGCCTCGATTGCTTGAGTAGCTTCATCGATGATGACCACATCAAATTCTTGGTTATACAATTGCCTCCCACCCGAAGAATGACACGTCGCCAATACAACCTGGGAAGTAGTATAGATAAATAGAATTAAATTTGGAGGGATACAAAGAAGAATACCTGAGAATCCTTTAGGACAGATTTCACGATACCTCCTTCCCGCTGTCGGTACCTTGGTAGAAATGCAGCGTGAAAATGAGAAAAATGGTGTTGATAGTGATGATATTCACTCTTTGCGCAATGATTTGACCTCATCCCACATTTTTCTTCGTTCAGCACCTCTAGGTCCCTTTCCCTTAACCCCTTTCCCCTTTCCTGAAAGAACGCCTAGGACAGTGTCGAGCTCGTCTTTTACATCCTTCGCAAGAGCAGCCTGCAATAATTTGTTAGTCACTTTGAAGATCAAATTGCCGCGGAGCCACTGGAAACCCACCTGGTCAGTCCGAGTAGCTTTTACCTCCAAAGTGGATTCAAGAACGCCCTCGTGTGCCATTACGCGTGCGGGATGACCTATTCTTGTAACCCTTAATTTTTGGGCTTTATCTACGATCGGCAAGGCTAATAGACGTTCCAGGATGTTATCCACAGAAAGGTTAGAGGCTCCGCAAACTAGGACACGCTTAGGTTGGGGATTGATGGAGGTTTGACTCGTTAGCTGCCGTATAATTTCGATGAGGGTATGTGTTTTACCAGTCCCTGCGAACTGGTTTCAGAAATTTGTTCACAAGGCGCATTTGGAACCATACCTGGAGGACCATGGATACACGCAACCTCTGGGGACTCCAGACAGAATTTCACGGCCGTTTTCTGACTTTCGTTCAGGCTTTGGTCAAAAAACGGTATGATCCCAATCGGCTCTTTATTCGAGGGAGCTTTCATTCCAAGGAGGACTTGAATCATGCTTGTTAACTGCCCCTCCACTTTTCCTTCGCCCTAAAAGAATCTGAGCACCAAAGTCGGCCAGAGTGCTTATCGACTAACCGATGGAAGGACTATCTTCTCCAGTTGACTAATCGCTTTGTCCATCCTACAAGACGATGGTTCATAAGCAAAATAAATGGACAAGAGCCTTAATATACCTGTCATATGTGACGCTGTTGGCCAATTTCACCACCCGACAACGTTCAGGAAGGTCGAGGTCTTCAGAGCTTGAATCTGAGGACTCTACAGCGATTACAATGCGAGTATCGGACACCTTATAAGAAGTTGTTATTCTAGATTGCGACAGAAACCATCCTTTTCATTACCTTGTACACAACGCCTTCAGCTTGATTGGATTTTGTTTCGCTTGTACTCGAAGTTTTCGATTTCTTGGTTGACGCATTCGCCGTGACATTGGCTTCGATTCTTGCAAGATCACCAGATCTGTTGACGCGTCATGGTTGGATATAGTCCGCCAGACGGCGAAGTTAAGCCTACCTCAAGTTATGAGGAGGAAAGATTGGACTTGTATGGTAAGCACTCGGTCTTTCAAGTTCGACCAATCTGCCTTCGACGAGGATCAGTACCTCTAATTGCAAACACAGAAAATTGCTTACGTTTTCCCTCCAAGACCAATATTCATTCCAACTATTCCAAGGCCTCCTAGAGCCAGACCTTTTTGTTCCAACAATTTGGGTCCACAGTTCGAAAGTAGGAGTGAGCTCCTTTCGATTTCTGCATCGCGTTCTTGGGCCAGTAATACACGTTGACGATCAATAAAGGCCCTCAATTCTCCTTCTTCCGCCATTATTCAAAGGTGTTACGATGAAGTCGCGTTGAACGCTGGGCGTTGAGCGGCTGAATGGTTGATGATCAAGTTCAAGATCGGTGAAATTGAGTCTCACGCGTTCTCAGATCTCAGGGGTCAAGTGGCGGTCGAGTCGGTCACGACGTCTTGTTCAAAAACCCACCATGTCCAATATGTCCAGATTTATCTTCTTCTCATACGGTATACCACACGCCGCTGAGAAATACTAGGATCTGGATACCAAAGGCTATTAGATCCTAATCCTTATCGATATCCTCGATCTTCGATTCAGTCAAAGATAATACTATCGTCGACTATAATGTGTCATATCCACACCAACAACACCACAACCTCGAACTCCAACACCAAAGTATGGCGCCCAACCGACCTGGAGAAGGCCAGCCCCTCCAACCCCAACTCTAGCGACATATATCGTCCAGATATACTGGAAACGATCGAGCGAAAAATTGCGGAGATGGACAAGGAATTGAGGGAATTGAGTTTGGACATCCATGGTATTGTTCATCTATTGCTTACAATCGAACTTGACTTAAGCAATTGGAACAGCTCACCCGGAACTCGGTTACGAGGAATAGTATGTTGAGCCCGCCCATCTAGTGGCTTTTTTTGCATATTTGCTGAGCGTCATCCAGCTACGCGCATGATGTATATACCACTTTCATGGAAAAGCATGGTTTCGAGGTTGTTCGACAATATCTTCTTCCAACTGCTTGGAAGGCGACATTCTCTCATGGAACAGGAGGCAGAACCATTGGTGTTAATTCAGAAGTAAGGGGATGTCCTTCTGTACCTTTCGCATTCTGCTGATATTTTTTTGGCAGATGGATGCCCTCAAAGGAATTGGCCATGCTTGTGGGCATAATTTAATCGGGATGTCAGGAATGTATTCTTTCAACAAACATCCCAAAAGGCATTCTGAGTCCAATATCCAGGTGTCGCCGTTGCGTGTGCGATCAAGGCAGCGCTGGAACATCATGATATCTCTGGGAAAGTCGTTCTTTTGGGTACTCCTGGTAAGGACGTCGGATCTTTATTTTTTGGATTTTAAGTTCTAACGACTGTCTTCCAGCGGAAGAAGGTGGATCAGGAAAGGTTATTCTTCTGGAGAAAGGTGCCTACGATGGCATGGCTGCTTGTTTGATGTATTCCGCTTTCCCTTTCATCATAATCAACCATTGATCAGTCATCCAGGTGCCATCCTGCTCCAGGACCTATCGGATCTGTCAGCCTGACCAGCTGTCTTGCCCTCCAAAGGATCACAGTCGAATATAAAGGACATACGTATGGCATCCTTGATGTTACATTTCGCAGTAGATTTACAAGGTATTAGGGCCCACGCAGCTTTATCTCCTTGGGAAGGTAAAAATGCATTGGATGCTGCTGTTTTGGGATACAACAACATATCGGCCCTCCGGCAACAACTTCGACCAACACACCGTGTACATGGTATATTTGAAGGGAAGGATTGGGCCCCAAATAGTAGGCATTCTCATCGGCTCCCCACTTAACATACGCTTAATTTTCCATCTACAGTCATTCCAGACTATGCCAAATTTATGTTTGTGTTTTCCAGAACCTCTCGACCAAACGTAATCTCAAGATATTGGCAGTTGTTATGTTCGTGCTCCAACTCGTGCTGAGATGCAAGAGACGGTGAAGAGAGTCACTCCATGCTTCCAGTAAGTCTTCAGATTTCGAAAATTATAAGAGGCATATTGACAACACAAATTAAGTGCTGCTGCCCTTGCCACAGGATGCGAAGTAACTGTTACATTGCAGGATGGTTCCACTTTTGACCTTCGCCAAAATACTGCTCTAGGCAAGTTATCACTGCCTTTTCTAGGTATCTTCGACTGACATTCATCAGGTGGAGAGGTTGCGAATATCGTTCTAAACAAATACGGTACCATTGACTACGAATGGGGAATCAAAAGCGCATCGACGGACTTCGTGAGTTTGCTTTTACCGAACGTCCTTTGAACGTAATCGAACATTTTCATAGGGAAATGTGACCTATGGTTCGTGATCTTCTTTTAGGTCTTCCCAGGAGCATCGATTAAGAACTTTGCATAGCACTACCTTCTTTACATCCAGGTTTCGGTGAGCACCATTCTCTGTCGGTCATACCATTAAGTATTAACCCGGGTTCATTAGCAATTCCCACTATTCTCGATGGAGGAAATCATACTCCTGGCTTCGAAAAGTCTGCTGCAACGATAGAATCTCATTACGCATGCCTTGACGTCTCTAAGGCTCTTGCGGCGACAGGAGTGAGGGTCCTGCTCGATGATGCCTTCTTCGCGAACGTATGTGCTGGCCCCGGTTCTTTCTTGTTTGATACTAACAGATAAAATCGTGTTTCTCAGGTCCAAGAGACTTTCAAGGCAGACGAGAAAGAGCGTGGACCATTGTAATTCATCGCCAATGTTGGAAGTATCTAAGTATGTGAATTGTATTGTCTTCGGCTCGAAGTTCCTTCATCATCATCATGTATCAATTTATCGTCACGAGCTGCCCCAGTTTCGTTTGAACATCGCCTATCCGAGCCTACGAATTCTGGAGAAGACTTCTAGTCGTATATATGTGAAGCGAAAAACCGGACCTGGAACTAATCCGGCTGGACTGCAATGATTTAATCTCAAGGCAGGACGTGTGGCATGTTGGAGCACGTCAGGACGCTCATAACCTTATGTCTCCTCGCAAAAATGCTCCCTCAATGATGCCTGAAGATAAGAAAGGGAACGGGACACAAAGAATCGTGGGTAGTATACAAGTAGAAGCAGCTCTGCAGCTGCGACAACCTCAGCATTTTGAACTGTAGGCAATCAAACTTTCTTCGTGGTTTTGAGAAATCGGCTGTCGGAAATCCAAGCCATTATTCGGGAGTCTAAGAAGAGAAGGCTTCTATTACTTACTATCGTCGGTGCGTACTGCCAATGGTTTACCGTTCATTGTGTGTTATTAAATGGGGAAATTTAGATCAATCCCATCAAAAAATACCATCACTGCCTTCAGGTTACCCGAGGAGGGCGAAAGTGAAAAGGTATAAAGCTTCAGGTGGCAAATGGGTCTCCTTCAACATCGCCCCCTTTGGAGACTCCCATAATATCATGATTCTGACTCGCCTTACCGCTCTCTGCTCGCTTGTTGCTACTGGTGCTATTGCTTCAGTTTTGGCTTCCGGAGGTATTAACCTCGACGCTCGTGACCCACCAACCCCAGCTTGCTACAGATGCTGGAAACACTTCGACGACTGGACCTCTCCAGGCAACGAGACCTTCATACTGGTTGACCAGGAAGTCCAAGAAGATAATGTATCGTGCTTGTAAGTTGATACGTACGGGCTTACACCTTGCTCGTTCTGACATCTAAATCGTTACAACAGCTACGTCTCCGAAATTTCCGAAATTAGGCAAACGTATTGCACCTACAACCCCGTTGTATTTATCATCCGAGTTCTCTTTATTTATTCACTTGAAACTGACGATGGTATTCAACAGAATGGGGAACTCTTAGAAGATGGGGACAAGATCTGCCCCAATGAAGGCCGTCCCATTATGAAACATGGAAATTGTGTTTCGTAGAATACTCTTAAATTGACGTTAATTTAACCATCCTGCATTGAACTTTTTGAAGGATTGATATCTTTACTATTAGAGCAGTCTAATTATGTAACACGGCGGACAAATAGCTGACCAGTCGGGGTTTGAAGTAGCAAGACCAGTCAGGTGACCAGTGGTCGGCCCGTTAGCAGACCAGTCTGGATTTGTGACGGCTTGTCACACGGCTCTGCATCTTTCAACATTGCCTTCTCA
>JAHXRV010005162.1:0-68835 GCA_019904355.1 Psilocybe tampanensis
TTGGGGAATGTGAAAATATGTTCGCAAAGTCAAAAAACACGTCTTCATGTGTTTGGGAGCCCAAAAATGTGCTCGGAAACACCAAAAAACCCAAAATAAATGTTTTTGGGACTCAAAATTTGTCAAAAAAGTGTTTTCGGGTTCAGGAATATGTTAACGGATGGTAAGTTGATCAATAGAATGTTTTAGGGTAGTTTCGGTCACAAGGGAATATGTTGTCGGAATTTTTCCACAGAATGCCAGCCATAACCATCCGCCACTGGTCTCAAGTCTGTCGAGGCTGGCGAAGAATTCTTCTCTCGTCGCCCACAATCCGGGCAAGCACGCTTGACGCCGACGAACTCAAACAAAGGAAGGACGAATGGAGGTCAGAGGTGACGTGGAGAACTGGAAATGCTCCGCTCAGTCTCAGGTAGGACGATGAGAATCTTTCCAAGGTCTTTATGTCAAGTGGAAAACTCATATTTGCCCGCTATACAAGATTCTTAGACGAATGAGGCGTGAGTGCTCTGTGCTAGATCTGTAACAGGCGACGTCATCCACGAGAGGAAATGCATATGCATGGTTCTTCAAGTTGACCAATTCTGAAGGAAAAAGAATTGAAAGAAATGTGAAGATTGAAATGTATGTATGTAGTATTCAAAAGAGATACACTAGATTAGAACGAAAAAGTAGTCCAGCTACATAGGTGCCATGATGATAAAAAAAAATCAGGCAAAAAAGAAATAAATAAGTGTGACGTCGTTCCCGCCTTTCTCTGGAGCGAAAATCCTAAGAACTCATGAAGTTTTGAACAGGGAGCGCATTGAACGTAGGGCAGAGTTCGTCCCAAGCGGCTGAAGCGTATAAAATTTAGTGTTGATATTTCACGCAAGTGACTGCAGAAAAGCTTAGTAAACGGGGAAAAGGAGACTCACGAGGTGGTTTGCTTTGCGCAATAGTAGGAACATCTTCGACAAGGACGATCGACAAGGCACTACAAGTTCAGATCAATCGTTAATTGAGAGTGTATGTTGCCCAGGCGTGCGACTCACAGTTCGAGATGCCAATCGATATGACTGGAAGGGCATAAATCGTGCGCGTGAGTTGGACGAAGCGTTTGAAGGAAAGTAGAAACTTGCCAATGCATGATCCAAGGCCCGGCGTTGTCTGTCCTGAATCGAATTGTAACGTTATCGCTCGTCGAGGGCCCGATGCTCACAACATCCCGCTTGACGGGATTTTCATAGTTGTACACCGAACTCCCAGCGCTTCTCACAACGGAGAAACTGTGCTGCAATAATGATGCCTGGTCAGCTCCGAGGAGAAAATTCCTGTCGTACTTTTGCTTACCCCATGTAAGTGAATAGGATGCTGAAAAAAATTAAGGACGTTATGAGTCAAGCAATTCAGGCTGAAACATTGAAGCAAGGCCGAAGGCTTACCGGGCTACCTGTCGAGCCTCCAGGCATCGAAATCTCGATGACCTTATTCGGTGGAAGAACATACACCGACCCAGATGGCATCAGCTCCTGTGCGGTTCTCGCCCCGCTCAAGATCTGCAACAGCACTGGGACAATCGGTGGGGTAGATGTCGCACCATTAACCTTGAACTTGAGTTCCCTTATATCAAACTCGATCTTCAAGACCAAGCTCAGGTCCGCACCATCAGGAGTGGGTCTACCTGGCGCTGCGGGGTTCGTGAGGGCGTGGAGGTTTGTCTCCAGCATGGGGTTGCTCGCTGACGAAGCGGTAGTCGGGTCAGCGATGGGCGCGCCGGCATAGCGCAAAATCGCAGAGTTAATCCCCCCATCGAATCCCGTGGTCCCAACGTTTGGCTGAGCGCGTATCCAGTAGTTGCCCACTGGTTGGTTGGCGTTCAGCACGAACGAGTATCGCTGGCCAGCGAAGATCTGAATTTCATCTACGGCGAGCGGCTCGACGTTGTTTGCATCCACTTCAATGATCGTCTAAGGGTTTACGGTTGTAAGACACATGAAGAAAAGAGGAGGGCTAAGCTGACTGACCATTTGATGCCCGTCAATCGAGAAAGTGAAATTTGGGTCACAAGAAATGGACACCAATCGGAATCGGTATCGCTTGTTGGGGGCGACATTGATCACGGCCAGGTCTGTCAGGGGTCCACCGGGATAGCGTCCATGCCCGTTGATTAATGTAGAGTCGAATTTCGGGATGATCTTCTTTTGTGCTTGTGGAGCAGTGAGATGATACCTAGAAGACGGAGTTGAATGAAGGTCGGAAAAGCAGTGTTCTTGAGAGCGACTGACCAATCCGCGAGAGTAATGATCGTCGATTCTATAAAAGAAGAAATGTGTATTCAATTATTCAAAAAACGTTGTTGATGGAATCGATCGTATCTCTTACCATCGTCAAAGTCATAGCTGTTGAGGAAGAAATAGTGAGTAAGTAAAACGTTTTTTTTTTTATGACGAAAGCTAGAGCGTACAGATCTTGGTGCGGGTCTCTCGGATCATACACCACAATAGCACCTCGAAGCCCATCGCAGTACTGTGTAGCTATAGAGAGCAGAATACCGTATCAGTCACCTCAACGAATCAAGAAGTAAGAATGATACGAACAGTAATGCGAATGGTACCAGAATGTTCCCGCTTGTTCCTTGTTCGCAAATTGATATAGGAACGAGTGGTTAGGTGTGATGGGGCATTGGGTTACACCGACAGGACCATCGGCCCAGTTGCTACCCTTCTGAAAGAACCCGTGCCAGTGCTATCAGGCGCGAAGGCATTTCAGTATAAATATATACGTCGAACAAACTGAAAACTTACGATACTCGTGCTCACAAGCATCGACGTGTCTGTCAGTTGATCAATGACATTCAATCGAAACCCATCCCCCTAGGAAGTCGAGAGAGAAGGTGAGATAAAAGTGTAACCAAACCGGTTCAAGCGTACCTTGTCGGCGAGGATCGCAGGTGCTGGGAACAGAAGTCTGGTAGGGGAAGACCCAGCGAGCACAGCACTAAAATCCGACACACAAGTGAGCATACCAAAAGGTACGGCGAAAGAAATTCAATATTCACGATCGGCTGAAACCATCTGGTGCTATCGCGGCGTTGGCGATATACAGGTCTGTTTCTGGGCCAACGGTATCTCCACGGTTCGGCCTTGATCCAGATTTCCGGCCTGTATCTCTTCCGTTGCCGTCGTTGCCCCCGTCGTCGCCACCAGCCTGAGCGTAAGCACCGCCTAGGACAGCAGACAAGCCGACAATGGTTGAGAAGAGACGCATTGTGAACGCGAATTCCGGATGGTGGTCGTTGGCAAATACGTGGCCCTTTTATGTGGGTTTGGAGCCTGAGGCTGACGTCTACAAGACATGATAGAAGCAGGGGCTGACGCCGAGAATCTGGGAGAAGTTGTAAAAAGAACTGAAGCCTGGAAGGGAGCAAAATCGTCAGACTCTTGCAGCATATGAGAGATAATCCCACCTTATCCCAACTAGCCTGACCACATAGGATATAGAAATATAAGATCCTTTCATCAGCCAGCGTAGTGGTGATCAGAAAGGCCAGTTTCTGGTGAAAAATACATTATCTGATGGTAAAAATTTTCTGGTTAAACTCAAGCTGGCTTCAGGGCTGGAATTTCGAGGTTGAAATTGAAACTTGAGGTCTTGAGGAGAGTCTAAGCTCTGAATATGAAAAATCAAAGCTTGAAAGAGATGCATTGAATTTGAAAGAGCTGACGCGTTGTTGGTTCAGTGGCGACGCGTCATTCAAAGGTGGAGGTCGTGAGAATGGTTAACTTCTTTTGTCCGAATTTCAATGTCCGAATTGATGCCGGTCTGCCGTATTTCCGCAGGCTGGAGGCTAGGAACATGCCCATGGCGTACTTCGACTGTTAATCGAGTAAAACGGTTCCACTATAGAGACCAGATAGAGATACCCCATTTAAGATCACGATGATAAATATAATCCGAATTTCAAGTTCCGTACGCGAAAAAGATTTGAAATGTGATAAGATGAAAGATAAAAAAGAACACTGAGGCAAGCCGAGATGCGAGCCATCTGACCACCCAGCCACGTGTAGGATAATTGTCCAGACGGGTGACCGAGGGGTCAAGGAATCTTTACCTTTCGCTCGATCCACCAGTTGCTGGCCATCTACATGTTCGGTGACTCTGCTTGGTGATAGCTGAGTACGGTGGGAAGACGGTCGCTTGACTGGTTTACTTTGAAGTTTGTGGATGGGTTGTGAGCGCCTGGCCGTGGGGTATGTCGGCAGTAAGATGGGGACAACGTACTTCATGGGTTGACGGACGGTTCCGTCTACGGTAGCCTGGGACATTGACACGTTCGCGTTGGGGAGTGTTGCATCGCTGTTAGAAATGAAGGATCTGAATTACGAGTGATCAACCAGCTGATGAGTTATAGAGATGCAAGGTCACGGTGAGCCACGTACGACGGCGACATCGTCAACTTGACAGTGTATAGATCTACCAGACGATTCGAGGGTGCCAGTAGAAGTGAGTCGAAGATCAGAAGAGACAGTTTTGTTGCGATGGTTTGGATTTCCGTGGGCGTTTTTATAGCGAATGGGAGGCTGACGCGGCGACGCCGGGGCTGACAATCGCAAGGCAGCCAGGCCTGACATGTACAATGTCAGCCACCTTTTCAGACGAAATACCACAACGCCAGCCGGAATCAAAACGTGTTGTCAGCCAGAACTGTCAGCCCTACCATCCTATGTTTTGCTTAAAAACCAAAGACGACGGGATGAAAGGATCCAACAAACCCTTCAGCTGTTCGCATCACGCACATGTCCGAGTCGCAGTCGAACTTCAAGCACCGTTCAGATTCTCCTATTACCACCTTCAGCGAGTCGTAAGTCGTTCAGTTTATATTTCCAAACGACTACCATTGCTGGCGACTCACGTATTTGGCATGCAGAACGACAGGTATTACTACGGAAGACATGGCGAGCGTCGCGAGCGTCAGACTCACAAGCGCCTATTCCATTTGATGGTGCGGTGGCGGTTTTCTGGAACAGAAGCATACCGGGTACGTGGTTCAGTCAATATAGAAATGATCAAGCAACTGCTCACAAGCTCATACGGGACCTTACAGGGAATCGGACATCGTCTCATCGGACGTATCGATGGCGTCGCCGGAAACTCGCGGCTGTTCTCCCGTGGATGATGGAGTCATGGAGAGCATGTCGGAAAGGTCGACGGGCGACCCGGGGCCCGTTCAGACGTTATGTTGGGCACGGGCACGCTGTTGGGTTCTCACTTAAGGCTGACATCTCGTAAAAGGCGGTCGATCGCCGTCCGACGATGCGTCTATGCGGAGTGCTTCATCGGGAAGGGAATCTGTCGGTGCGAGGCTGACAAATGTCGAAGCGCGGGTGGCCAATCTCCAGCGAGGGTCAGCTTGAACGTTCATGGGAAACCTGTAGCGCAGGGCTTCAATTAGTACACAAACTTGGAATACATGATATTGTCAATCAGTTTCAAGAATCAAAGCTTTGCCTTGATAATGGGAATGAAGATATGAGACGAAGAAGGAGGAAACACGAACGACAAAAGGAGAAAAGAATAATCCGACGACGATGCCGGACCCCAGTGGCAAAGAATGAGACAGCGAAAGAAAACCAAAATCTACGAAGAGAGGAACTTGAAGAAACCAACGCACCTTTGCCATTGAACAATTGCCAAATCCCAAAAAACGTCTCCAGAAATCTGACGCATTGAACCAGTGTTCCGCTCTTCATCGACATCTTCCGACACTTTCTCTCTTAATCCGTCGACATCCCTCCTTCTCTGCGATATGGCGGGAGATGAGGAGAACGTTTGGGAGATGTAACTTGAAATCTACAGGTTGGTAATGATTGAATCTACTGTAGCATCCTTCCCCAATAAACTGTCACTCTCGATACACGAATCTGACTGCTTCTATGTTGTTGATGACTCTCCCAAAACTCCAAGCTTCAACTTGGTTCACGTTCAGCTCCAGACCTCAGGCCTCAGGACTTTGCCTGGTGGTCCGGAGTGACCGAAAACCTCGTTTCAAATCGTTTCAGGTCATTTCCGAGGCCATGAACAACGTCAGCTTATCGACTCAATCTGAGCGGCTAATAGCTGAGTCGAGGCGTCTATGTCAATAAATGCAGTGTAACAGATCCCCTGTTTAAACCTTAAGGCCTAACTGGTCTGTTCTGACTGAAGAGAAAAGACACGAGGAACCTCGAGGGTGGGGTTTGGGCGTGATCGAGCAGAGCCGCAACGAAAACGACAGATTTAAAGGTCATATGTGTGGGTGGGTGCGCACTGTACCTTGGCTGGCTACAGAAATTCGCAGAGACTAGTACGATCGTTCGCCGGCAGACGATGATTAATGATCGGTGGACAAGGGGCTTCCCCGGGGTCATTGTGAAAAAAGAAAAAGAAAAAAAAAAAAAAAACACATTTTCTAAAAGACAATGATGTGTGTGAGCAATGTCAGTACACGCCAGCTGCCAGATGACTATACAAGATGGGGAAAGGAAAAAAAAAAAGAAAGAACGTCGGTCAGTATTTCGGAGTCAAAGAAAATGCACAAGATAGTCAAAAAAACAGACACGCCGCGGCGTTGCCAGGGCCAGATCAAAAGGCCTGTGCGGCCTGAAAGATAATACAAGCCAGCCGTGAACAGCCTAGATTAAAATTTGCGGTCAGCCCAACGTCAGCCCCAAGTCAGCCGGGTTTGTTTAAAAGCGCAGGGAAGGAAACGTCCCCCTTCCCAACAAAAAACATGCATCCCTCGTCGAAACCATCAAGACGCTCCGAGCCCTGCGCCGGCGCGCCCGAACTTACGCCCAGGTACTCACAATGGGTGGTGGCACACCAAAGTACGTTGTCTCCTTTGCTGTGTTGGATCTCCATGGTGGCTGACACACATGCATTCCTCATTAAAACCATCAAGATGCTCCCAGACATCCACCCGTAGTTTTGGTCAGGTTGCCACCATGGGCGGCACACCCGGGTCAAACGTTCAACCACAGTACGTTGTCTCCACTTGGTCTCCACTGCTGCGTTGGGTCCCCATGGTCGCTGACATGGTCAAAGGGGCCAAAATTTGGAAGACATCCTGAATGAGGACAGCCTCTTCGCCTCATTCATATCCGCCTACAGACTCGGAGGGACAGACCGAGATGAACGTGGTCATCGCCGAGGAGATCAGGAAGGTTCTAGAGGAGATGGAAAGAAAACTTCCGTGATTTCAAGTTGGCGGGGCAGTTAGAACTTAGCTGAGGGCATGGAGAATCGGTTTTCGTGATTTGGTGGGCAGAATCTGAATGGAGGGGATAGACGATAGTGCAGACTCTCAAAAGCCTCGCGGACATGATTACGAATGAATTTAAAGAGATGACTCTGAACGAGGAGCTGCGGGAGATCCAACTTAAGTCACGCCGCAATTTCGGAGTCGCTCAAGAACGAACTGAGTAGTCAGGACGATAGGAGTGAAGATAATCGAGTCACGACTCACTACAGCAGCAGCACCGAGAGAAGTTGGAGCAGTTATAGAGGCTCGGAACAGTGGGAATGGGATACTCAGGCTGGTGTTACAGTTTTTGGGACTTCGACATCGGATTTGCCACGCTCGAAAACTGTACGCGCTCCGTTTCAAAATTCAGAGACGATGCCAAATTCGGTGGTTGGGTCTCCGCCAGTTGGCAGTCAGTCAATTCTCTGACCACAAGATTTCGATGATGTGATGGACACTCCGAGCCTCCGAGCCGCGTCGCCTGCATTAGGACCAGTTCGACTCCGAGCTTGAGCTTGAACGTTGAACACCTGCTACTCGGGCCGCTTCTTGACCCAACGTCGGTTGTGCGGCAAGCCGATCATGACACTCTATATCGCTGCGCCAACGACTGGAACTGGAACCAAGTCGGACATGGACTGGAGCTTTCTGGATTACCTTAGTGACTTGGAAGTTGTTTGGTGCCGTCTGATAGAAGTTGGTTAATATGGGTCACGACGGTCCTATAGTTGACGTCTTTCGTGGTCGAGAGACTCTCGCAGCATATCCGCGATTGAGGTTGAGATAAAGTCAACAACATTGGGGGGGGGTCTCTTTTTGTCGTCTAGATGTATCTTTCCCCCTTCCGTTTACCAACCAATCTAACCAAAAAAACGTTGAGATTTTTCAGTAAGACGAGAATAGATGTATCTACTAGTACTACAACTCCACTTGGGCGTAAGTTCGGGCGCGTTGATGCGCTCCGTCGAACCAACCATTAAGTTACACCCGCAATGGGAATGGGCCCCCAGAGATCCTGTAGGCTGTAGGCACGGCACGTCGCAGTGCTCGCAGGCGCGTTGGGCGTCAGGTCTACCATCTAAGCGCCTTTAAGTGAATGTCAGCCCACGACTCGGATGAAAGTTGCGAGAAAGTGGGAACAACGTACATGTTCTCTGCACTCCACTACTACTACCCCCCAGGCCTTCAGACATCGAAGCACTCGACGGGGTCGTTTCCGACCTGCAGGGTACTGTATGAGACGTGAGCATCAGCGATCATTCAGTTATTTTTTCATCAACTGAACCCGTCCACGCACCTTCTGATGACTCTGAGGTAGGATGGCCACAGCGTCTAAAGATATGAATTGTTAGCTATGATCATCGATAATTGTTGAATCACGTACGGAGAACCCTAGACTGAGTGATGTCTTGGACTCATGTTGGATCCAGATGCGTGAGACATGTTTATTGGGATGGGATTCGGATTGGTTACTGCCATGTTCAGCGACGATGATGACGGAATACTTTGCGCTCGCTCGGGCCTGTGGGGTTGACTGTAGATGTACGTATGTCTGTGTGAATGAATTTTCACCCGGAATGAATCAGGTGACGTACGGGATAGCTGGATGCGATGGGGTTTGTGTTCCGTTGATCGATTCACTGCGTGGAATGATGAGAGATGTGAGCGCACTGTGCCTTAGACTATGCAGTAAGATGCCAGCGGAGAGGAACGTACGTTATGGGTTGACGGACGGCTGCATCCACAAGGCTGAGACTAGCCTGGGACATTGACATGTCGGGGACCTGTGACACGATATCGCTGTTAGGGATGAAGGACGTGAGCGATCGACCAACATAGAAGAATGCGAGATAATCCACGTACGACATGGGCATGAATCTCGACGTTGTGATGTATAGACGATGGCGCCACTAGAAGTTGAGGAGAGAAATGTTCTTGTGAAAGATAGGTTGTCGGTGCGCGCTTTTATAGGGAATGGGAGGCTGACTCCCGGGGTGCTGACAGTATTTCGCAAGGCTCTGCAGGGTTTCGTCAGCCGCCCAAGGCCCCAAGTTTGGGTCGAGTTATTGTCAGCCACTGATCATATCGTCCTAAATCGAGGATAGTGACAAGATTGTTTTGATATTACGTGAATTCTTATGGTATATTCAGCAAAGTCTACGCGTGGATTGACTCTGTAGCAAATTCAGCACGCAAGCGAAAACGGTCACTGTTCTCAGCAAGTTCTCAGGCTGAACGCTAAAGTAATTTACCAGAAGGCTCACCACTCAGAGACTTGCACGACCACGGATAAAGACATCAGCCAGCTACGGTTTAGAGAGGAATAATACACAGCAGGACGCCCATGCAGGTACGAACATTGTAACGTTGACGTGTTGACGTTGAGGACGAGCGCCAATGGGTTCCGGTCGAGGCCGGACGGTTCATTTCTTGCTTGGCAAACAAAGCGGCGATTTCCGAATCCAGTGGAGACACGGTTCACGTGAGTGATTAAGTAAATAGGGGGCGGAGAATGATCGACACAGAAGAACGACGCACAGACGCTAACTACAATCGAGTCGGATATGTAGCAAAAATCTCGGGGTCACGACAGACGTCTAATATAGGACCCATGCTAGTCGACTCTCTAAACCAAACGACTTCTAAATCCTGAAGAAACTCCAGAAAGGTCCAGTCTACGTCCGACGTGGTGGCGATTGGAGCAGCAATATACAGCGTGATGATTGGCTTGCCGCACAACTGACGTTGGGTCAAGAAACGGAGAAGCAGGTGTTCAAGCTCGGAGTCGAAGCTGTTGGCGGCGTCGAAGACATCGAGTTGCACGTTCTTCAAAGATGGAAATAAGATGTTTGACTCCGGCTCGGAGCCGCCGTACATTGCGGTGAGAAGACGCAGTGATCCCTGCGAGAGCCCCAACGTGGAGAGTACAGGGAAGAGAGAAAAGAGCTGCTTGAGCATATCAAGATTTTGATTTTGATACGGCCCGTCATTGAGTCCAATTCCTTGGGATGCATAAAAAACAAACGACGTGACCTTTGCAAATATCGATGGTGATGGATTCACAAGGTACTCCGTCAGAAATTTGGGGATATGGCCGTGATGGGTCCGCTCAGGATAGCCGCTGACTTGATGGTGGTGCTTGAACCGAGAGAAAGTTCCGGCGCGTTCGAGGGTCCGGAAATCGATCGATTCTTCTCGGACGGAGAGTTGCAGCGTATTGTTGCTGCTCTGAGAAAACGAACGCCGGAGGCATTTGGCCTGTACGCCTCGTAGTACTCCTTCCCAGTTGTGGTGAGTTGAAGCGTAGGTATAAATGTTGTACGTGCATTCCTTCTTCGGAATAATATGGCTCAGGAGACGAGCCACTTGTTCCGGGAAGTGTTTGATAACTAGGCATTCCAAATGTGGAAGAAAGACTGTGGTCGCCTCATGCCCCGTCCACCAGAGTTGGAATTTTGCATATTCCAGGAATGGGATGGTTGGCAGAAGCTGCAGGATGTCATGCTCACGGAAAGGGGGCCCGAAAGTTATGCCACGAAGATTGGCAACCCACGGCGCTCGAGCGTTGAACCTGAATCGCGGGAAATGAAAGGTTTCGAGGCATCGCGGAGAATCCTTGAGCAGATAATCCGGAATTGGATCATAGACAGAGGGACAAAATCCTATTGGATAGACGTCGAAGTGGCGAACCTTCTCCCAGTACGGAGAGAGGAAGTCCAGAAACCACCCGGCGCGACACATTGGCACTCCTCCAGAGATACTGAGGGGCGCATCTCCTGTTCTCTCCATGACGACGTCCCGCCAGGGACTGACATCCCTTTCGAGTTGGAGCTCGGATAAGTTGATGACTTTTCCCCAAATGCTTGGAGATTCGATCAAGAGATCTCTCCACAGACTGCAAACCTGGGAAGTGCGGCGAGCTGTCTCCAGTGGGCTCAGGTCGTCAATGTTGAGCTCAAAGATGATGTATAGGACATCTATATGAAGCCGGTGTATGGCTGCCAGTGAGTCCTGGCGGTCTGAGACCAAAGTCGATACGTCTGTGAGACAAAAACGGGCGTATCAGCAAAGCACACGCGACGATTAGCGATGAGGACAATACCCATGGAACAGGTACAATTGTGGGCGTGTTACAACAGGTTACAGTAATAGTCTTGAGGGATTTTTCAGTGATGATTGTCTTGAAGAAAACATCGACAAAGCTTGTGCCCAACGCAGATTAAGACACCTCTTACTCAGCTCCCTATGTACTAGTTTGGAAGTCTCCACAGCGTCTAGGATGAAAACCATCGTTGAGGACGAGCGCCAATGGGTTCCGGCAGTGAATTCTTGTTTGGCAAACAAATCGGCGATTTCCGACTCACGGTGGAGACACGGTTCACGTGAGTGATTAAGTAAATAGGGGGCGCAGAATGATCGACGTAGAAGAACGACGCACAGACGCAGCAACGAACTCTCGACAGCCTGTTTCTCCCACCTTTTCTCCCCCCCATCGTTTCTTCAGCATCAGTGGGTAGAAGCTTATCCGATTTCCATCATCAGGAGAACCAGACACTTCGAACTCTGAATCTCCGTGAAAAACATATCGCCTTCGTTTCAGCAAGTTGCAACCTCTGAACACAATGTTCATCCTCCCTCGCACGACCACACGTTCACGTTCCCTGCTCACCAGCACGGGCAGCACCACTCGTCTCACCCTCCCCGCACTCTCAACACAACCAAAATCACAAAACACACCAAAATCACACCTGCACACCACCCGCATCTCCCTCAGCACCAACAATCCAGCGGGCCAGCAGCCCCCCGTCAACACCCAACACACCGCCGACACCTACTCCAAGGACATCGACACCACCCCAGTCGAGGACACCAGCGTGTTCCGCGTCGACCCGGAGTCCGAGCTCGTGCAGAAGCCACACGAACCTCCCTCGGGCGCGTGGAGTCGTGTTGGGGTTAGTGCGCAGTACCAGTCGGCTCAGGGGGGGATGGAGGGTGTGCCGTATGAGCCGAAGGGAGGGAGTGGCGCGAGGTATGGGTCGAGGATGAGTTGGGCGGAGGATAAGGGACGGGAGACGAGTGGGGCGGAGGAGGGACCGGCGGAGGGGTCGAGTAAGGGGAGGAAGTGAGGATGTTGCACACAGGCTTTATTTTTTTTTTTTTTGTTGCAGGGTCATGTAAGTCGTGTTGGTGAAGATCGACATCGAGGGTCCCGTCTTAGCTCGAGGTGAGTTTCCTTCCAAGTATGACATCGTCGCCAATCAACGTGTCTGAACCCCTAATCGAAATCTAGCCGAACCTCGTCATCATGCATTCGCGAATCTCATCAAACAAGCAAATCATCCAAAAAAACAACAACCCAAAAAGCACTTCGATTTTCTATTTCCTGCTTTCTATGTGGGCTACGTGGGCCGCAAGCGCTTTTATTTATACAAAAACAAAATTCGAACGAACAAAACAAGAAGTGTAACTGTAATTGTATCGCGATTGATCGTAACTGTAATTCCAGCGACTTGAATGTCGACGTCCAAAAAAAAAAGGTTCCACACGTTATTTTTTGTCTTATTGAGATCCCCGCATAGCACTATGGGTTTGCGGGATTCATGCCGTCCTAGATACCTCTTTCTGTCAGCCGCAAGGGCCGCAGGACTCTGAGGCTGGCCAGTCGTCTTTGGTACGTCGGATGTTTGAATACAGACCAGTTGAATCTCTGTTTGGCAGTCTCTGTCAGTGACTGTTAGCCACGGAGGCTGACAGTCGTACAACGTATTTAAGGGTGAAGAATACGACCTTTGTTCGTTCGCTACTCTTGCCTTGCACTCCCAAGTTCCATCTCTCCCACCCTCCAAAGTTAACCCGAACGTCACACAAACCACCACAGTACTGTACTACCACCATACCATCAAATCTCGAAGTCGACTGTCGAACGGCCGAACCGATTTCAACGATTGATACTTGTTCCGCCGACTCGCCGGACTCGGACTCCGGCTAAGCGAGGAAGAGACGATACTATGGCCAGCAACTTGACACACCAATCACCCCCTCGAAGGGGGCGCGCGCATGGTCCAACTGGACGCGGCCAACTCGTCGAGGATTACGCCAAGAAGGCCCTTCCAATCCTCCATACTTGGACTCGGACTCCGGACCTTCAAAAGACGATCCAGGACACATTCGGCAACAAAACTGGGCCTGCCTGCTCGTTGTTCAGACCCCTCGAATACCGACATTTCTTCGTTATCAGCGTCTAGAGAACGAGCTGTTTGAAGGGTGCGATTCAACTTCGTGATCGTGACGGATGCCGCTCGGAGGCCAAGTGATTCATGAAGGCCATTGGGGCGCCGTCTGGTGAGCACATGGTCAATCCAATGATTGTTTCTCAAATTTTTGCTCATCTGAAAAATTTGAAATAGCCGAAAAGAAAAAAAGGAAAAACAGAATGGGTTCGTTTCACTCTCACCCACCATGCTGAGGCTCCACGGTCTCGTTACTTATGTTCGTTTTAGACCTCAAGCTCGCGGTGATGGAGGCGTTTTTTGAACTTCTGGATGCCGCGTCAATGTCATACCGAGCGATGGAAACATTATCCCTCGAGGGAACACAGGGGATGGAAGTCTGGTTTGCTGGGACACATTCTGATATGTAAGTAAGTGATCACGGTGGTTATCTATGTCCTTCTCTGTTTACTATCTCAGTCTTTTAGATCCCTTGTCAGTCACCCCTCCCTGTCGGAACGTTCCCTTCAACAAGAGTTGCATTTGTGACCCCGCCGCCGCGAAGATGTATCCTGACTCCTCGGACGATCTTCAGGAGGCGACGGATGGTCAATACCAGGACTGGAGCCGGAGGCGCTCGGTACGATCAACGCTCTTTCCTCGAATTTTTGTCCGTTGCCTAACCCACTGTGATTCTTGATAGTAGGCATCGGTGTACTGGTTACTAAGAGGTGTCATTACAAATATCACATACCAGACATCGCTCTAACGCATGGCGACGCTGAGACGCAAGATATTGTTGGCGAACATATTCCCCACTGCCCAAAAACACACCTGAAAACTTTCGCATCCACATCCCCCAACGCACGACCGCCTTTTCCCTGGACGACTGGCCTCGCAGTCACATCGGTTCGGAATGCGCATCGACTCCAATATGTCGATCCCTGCCCAGTTCAATCCGGTCCCCAACCAGTGCTCACTGCTATGGCATTCCCACATTTTCCCCCCTCCTCTACGGTTACCCAACCACTCAACGATGTTAGCCTGGTACGGCGTTTTGCTACTAGCTGGAATCTTTGAACCGAGATCCCGAATCCGAATGCGGCATGCCGTAGGCTCACTTTCCTTGCAAAAAACGAACGACAACTCCAAAACGACGCTCATGGGTATACACTGTACGATTCAGAGCCTCCGCGGCGGTGGCTGAGTTGTACGCACGTTGTACGCTTGCGCTTGGGGACCTTTGACAATCTAGATGGCGAGTTGTTGTTATGATGTGATTGTATCAGATCCGTTATTTACATAATATCAACCGTCTTCATGAGATCCGAGAATTTTTGAGTATCTCAGTCTGTTTCTTGTCTGTTTTCTTTATTTTTGATAGAATTCTTCAAGGGATGAAACGATGAAGTTTCCGTGTCAAAACCACTGTCCGTTTTGCTGTCCTTGGTCTATGACATCATAGTCGGATGTTTGTTTCGAGGGCTGTTCGCAAAACGAGCAAAAAACGAGTGGCATTTTTAAATTTTGTCAGCCGCATGGGCCGCAGGAACCTGGAAGCTGGTACATACTCGTATTTGGTACGTCGGGTGTTTGGATACAGACCAGTTGAATCTCTGTTTGGTAGCCTCTGCTGACTGTCAGCCACAGGAGGCTGGCAGTAGGACAAGCGTATTTAAACTGAAGAAATACGAGCCTTGTTCGTTCGTTCGCTGCTCTTGCCTTTTGCTTGCCTTGCACTCCCAAGTTCGAGTTCCCTCTCTCTCCGACTCGGACAAAGGTTACCTGAACGTCATACACCACCACCACCACCACCACCACCACCACCACCACCACCACCACAGTACTGTTGACAGGCCTGTCCTCCCAGTCTGTCGAACGGCCCAACCGATTTCGACGATTGAGATGTTCCGACTCGGATGGCTGAGGCTACTGAGCGAGGAAGAGACGACTTCAACCAACCTGGACTGACTCGGTATGTCTTTTCTCCCGCGATTTCAATTCGAGTGTGAACTTGTAAGGACACCACGACTCATCAAATTCAAATTTTCATATAACTCCAGATTTGGCCCGTTCAAAGACGTTCGAGGACCACCGATCCCTCTGGCAGGGCGGCCACAATGCTTTCGGGAGACTGCCCGCACTCGTCGGACACATCCGGTGAGTTATATGTCAGCCCCTTCGTCTCGGATGTCGCTCACTTCAAAAAAAAAAAAAAAATTCGTGACATAGGCCGTCGTAGGAGAGCCTTCGTCTGCCTTGGATCAAAAACGACGTGCCGCCAACCAGCACGGTTCGTTTTTTTTTTTTTTTTACCGTGCTGCGGTTCCCCGGTCTGTGTACGCGTTACTTATTTCGTTTTCAAAGACCTCAAGTTCGCAGAGCACCGGCCCGTGGAATCTGACTCCTGAATACACCAATGCTAAATCGAGGGACCAGAGTTCGTCTCCAGGTCCTCTGCACTATTCAGACGAGGGCGGTCAGTCTGGTGAGCTGTCGTCGTCATCCATTGTGTGATGTGTCGGTCTCGGATTTTTTGCTCATCGGAAAACGTGATATAGCTCAGGCTGGAGGGAGTAAAAAGCAACATGGTAAATGGAAAGACCAGCAGAAAGGTTGGTTTTTTTCAATGTTCAACAATTCCCCCACTCTCGCGGCTGTCGATTTGCGTGCTTATTTTTCGTTTCAGATCCTGCGACGATGTATACCGAACTTGAAGTAGTGTCGACGGACCTTCTGGAAGTCATCAACTTCGCATCGAAACAAATGTCTCAACAGCTGGAGGAAAAGTCACGGGCATCGGACGTCGAAGAGTTGCAGGCAGGATTCAAAATGCTGCAGGCATCCTTCGAAGAGTCTGAACGAGAATCTGAACGCAAGATTGAGGAGCTCTTCCAACGCCGGTTCGGAGCAGAGGATGATGGCGACAGCGGAGAATGGACAGAAGTCGAAGTACGTCTTCTCAATCTCAATCTGACCCGGTTCACCAGAATGATTTATTGCTCATCCCTTCCAGAGATATCCCTTAATATATGATATGCATTTACGACATTTCTTGGACCGACCTTTGACGACCTAGATGGCTAGTTAGTATTAACGTTAAGGTGTGGATGTGATTGTATCGGGTCCGTTATTCAATATCAACCGTCCGTCGAAGAATTTTTTGAGTATCTGGTTGGTGTATCTAAAGACTTTTTTCAATTCTCCAGGGGCCCGACGGAAGTTTTTTGTGATAGGCGCTGTCCTTGGCCTAGGCCCTATAACGATCTCGCTGATACCTACAGTATTTACAAGATTTGAATATTCATGAAAGACATATCCTAGCGTTCAATCGCTTTGCTCAGCTCTGTGAACACGATGCTCATCTTCAAGTCACTGGCACCAGCACAGGCAGGCAGCAGCTGCTCGTCTCCCCTCCTCCCGCTCACACTGTCAAACATAACCACTACCAGTAAGTTAACGATTTGTATATTTCGAGTTCTTTCTTTCTGTCAGCCGCAGTCGCATGAGCCTGGTAGTCGCATTTGCTACCGGTACATAGTTCCGTGTTTAAATGCAGACCAACCTTTCAACTCCGTCAGCCAGCTGTAACTGTTAGCCACAGGAGGCTCGCAGGTGTACCTGAAAGTATTTAAAGTGAAGAACAGTTGACCTTTGTTCGTTGCTTTCCCTTGCACTCCCACTTGCACTCCAAAGCTTCGCTCTCCCTCCATTACAGCGTTAACCTGAACGTTGGCAAGCACCGCTTAGTACTACCACCAGATTTTGAACATGCCCCCATTCCCGCTCGGCGCTACTAAGCGAGGAAGAGACGACAACAATGACTCCACTACGCCACGGTCAACCAACTCCAACTCGTGGAGGATTACGACGCCCACGTCATGACGCCAGCAAAGGTTATGAGTCAGACTCAAATCCCTGCAACAATTCCATGCGATGAGTCTGAGGACCGAGGTACGACAACTTAACTTGCCAGAACCTCCGGCCCCTCACCGTCACTGACTGCAGACGTTTGACCCAGCGAAAGGCGATCACGGACGCATGGCGGTTGTCAATGTCGTAAACCCATGGTCCTTGCCTCAATTTCATCGTTCGGACCGCTGATCCCACGACCATCTTTGAAGAACTCTATCATCGATTCTGGTGATACTGGCCGGCTTCCTGAGCCACTAGAACAGAACATCGCGCGAGTGGCACTGAGTCAAGGTTCGTTTTTTCTTTTAACACACGCCCTGAGGTTTACTTCATTCACAAGTAGTCACTCACTGTTTCCTGTGTAGCTTTCGGCAAGTTTTGGGGAGACGTCATTAGGATTACCCCGACTTCGACACATTTCACCGGTTTCTTGCCCCCTCATGACCGTGCACACGCTTTACGATACTACGGCTCCGATCCAGCCGGTCCCATAGGTCGTCATGGACTATGCACGACCCAAGGGCAACACCTGTCGATCCATGGACGCTCTGGAGGGTGACCAAACACGATCAATCCTCCGCGCCCTCGTCCATTCGGATCGTTATGTTTGTCAAGCCCTGCATGGACGGTGCGGGAACCAAACACGCCTCGAGTAGCCTTCGACCTGGGTATCCAGGCTTATTCTGTATCCCTTACCGGTCACAATTTACAATAGGTATGGACTCGAGTACTTTGATACCAGGCAATGGCGAGCAAATGTACAGCGATTTTCTTTTATCTACTGTACTACTACGACCAAGTCTTCTTGTCACGCGTCACAAGATCTGATGAAGCGAAGAGATTTGACAAAATGTCACAGTCACACTCTCCTTTGAAGGCAAGGTTTTCGAAAAGTTGAAAAAATTTTGGCCTTGCGGGGCAATTTTAGGGCAAAAAGTGGTCAAAAATGTCTTCAGTCACACAAAAATTTCCGTCTCGAAGAGACGAAGAGAGGGCCAAAATAGGTCACAAATTTTCATCTCCGAAGACTTGGTCGTAGTAGTACAGTATTCTTTGATCTACTCGTCCAGTGGCCGGAAGTTTCCGTGATAAGCGCTGTCCCTTGGCCTAAGTATGACATCCAAATGACATCATGACTCACTGTGAGAAGTCGTATGTTTCGACTCAGGCAGTACATGTTCTCGCAACACGAGTGATACTTTTGAACCATCACAATGTCCGTTGCTGAGATCTGGCAGAACATCCAACCTCAATATCTGCCGAGTCAGTCTTTAGGTTTTTCATCGATAGGGGACTACGATGCTCCTGAACGTGTCCCTGAAGATTGCGTCAGGAGAAGTTGGATCCTGATCAAGCCTGGCTACGAGATCATCGTCCGTTCCACCGACATCCCGCGCGACCTGTACAAGGCCCCCGCACAGCGCTGTCGAAGGTTATTTGCGGATCTGATACACCAGTGGTATCATATCAGCGTTGATGAGGATGAGATTCAGTTTTTCGTGGTTCGTACTCTCATTCCTGACTGCTGAGCATTGCGTCCCTGACCTCCATTTTTGCCTTCGAATCCTCATAACGATTACGACAACTTGAACAATAGCCAAAAGCACCACTCTTCAGCTCTCATTTCGGACACCCCGCATGGCGAATGATTCCGATGGGCGATTTACCCTCAAACCCTGATTTCACCCAGGTCCCCCTCGATGTTTCTCTTTCCGACGCATTGGTGGTCAAACCGTCGGTTGGTACGCAGGGCATTAATATTGTCGTCAATGTGGTGTTTGAGTGTTCAGAGTTCATGCGTGAGTATTCGCTTCTGCTATCATTCCAATTTGTTGGCCAATCGTTGGCTCATCAATCCATTTTTTTCTCAGGATATAGAAAGACACTCATGGACCCAAATCTCGCACCCCAGCCCGATAAAGTAGCGCCGACTGCCACAGAGGCGATATTCGATGGTCGTCGTGCAAGTGCAGCTGCCCATCATGCTGTTATCAAAGCAGACCCAGATCCACCTCCCATCCACCTATTCAATCCCGTATTCGACGCCTTCACCCATTACCTGCTCAACCCGGATATGCAACCCACCGCCAGCGATATCCAAGATGTATATGAATTGATGTGTTGTCTTTCGGTTACGACGACGGGCGTGGGCGTGGGTGTGGACCCTGATATTTCCTTCGAGCGAGAACAAGACGTACAACGTCGGCTGGCTCATATTTTGGATATCAAGATCAGTGAAAATCCAGACTCTGCAGGGACGGGCGCCGGGGGTATAGTCGTAGGCCAGACGCCGATCCCTTTTTTGATCTTTGAACGAACAAGCGAGCTCGTAGACGGTGATTACGATCCCACCACCCAAGCCGGCCTCATAATGGGGAGATCTTGGACCGGTGCAGATTCAATAGTACGTCACTAGGCCTGTGCGGGATATTAATCCATTGACTAATATTTCTACCAGAAAGCACGTATACGCGATGACTGTTGCTGCCCGACCTTCATGATCACTGGAGGGGGCCCGTGGCTGAGTATTATGGGAGGTATATTCACGGACAGGATTATTGTCCAACGGTTGACAGAGCTGCGCTGGATGGCACTCTCATCTCCGGACGAGGACTCGAGCGTCTACCATAATGCACGCCTTCTGGTCGCACTCCGCATATCTCTTTCTTGGCTTGCGGGATATTACACTAAGCGCGCAGAGCTCACCTCATTGCATTTGCGGCCGTATTCCCCATCCCGCTTCTTTCCATGCGTGTCTTGCTTTAGGGTCGACGACAGTGGAACTAATATCGTCGATTTCCGATATTTGCGTCGTCTGGATCAGCATACAGGTTTTACCTATCTCGCTGAGATGGAGGACGGTCCGAAGGCAAAGTTGGTCGTCAAATTCGTCAAGAAGTACGGCAAGGATGTCCACGAATTTCTGGCCCTGCATAACCACGCTCCCGCTCTCCTGCACTGCGGACAGGTCTCGGGCAGTAGCACTCCTGGGGCGATTAAATTTAATTCCGGGCTTGGTCGAAATGCTCCTCCGGGTCTTTTCTTGGACGAAGGCATGAACATGGTCGTGATGGAATACATCCCATCTAGACCACCACTGACACTCGAAGATGGCAAGGGGTCCACTGGCATGGACGCCCAAGTCCTTGAGCAGGTCCACCGCATCCTTCGCCTCCTCCACTCCAATGGGTTCGTCTTTGGGGAGCTACGCCCACCGAACATCCTCGTCACCG
The DNA here is from genome assembly GCA_019904355.1 of Psilocybe tampanensis. NCBI lineage: Eukaryota > Fungi > Basidiomycota > Agaricomycetes > Agaricales > Agrocybaceae > Psilocybe > Psilocybe tampanensis. The sequence continues at coordinate 20,622 of JAHXRV010005162.1, forward strand.
AGACCGGCATCGTGAAGCTTATTGGCTTTGATTGGAGTGGGCGGTTTGACATGGGTGTGGGCCGTGACCCTCTAGAATCCCTACCGGACGGCCTTCAGGATGAAATCGAAGCGGCGCATCTCCTGCGTGTGGACGGTGCACCTGAAACTCCGTATGCGTATTACCCGTTAGGTATGTCGAGTGTATATGGGTTGTGGGATCCTGGAATGTGTCCTCTGAAGCCTATCCGCCCTCAACATGACTGGGTGATGTATTCGAAGCTCCGAAGCTCCGAATTCTAGTGATACATATTCAACTCGATTCAAGGTTATATAATCATGTTTAAAATTACCATTGCGTAACTAATGTAACTCTTGATTTGAACATTTGAACGAAGCCTTGAAGTTTGGGCTCAGGAGGTCGTAGATCTTATCTAAATCTTATCTTATCTGTAACACTAAGTCCCCCTTGCCCAGTACCAACTTGCTTGGCTATGTTCCATGAAATTTAAAAGTGGACCAACAGGTAACAAGTTCACCGAGATACATACACGTACAAACCAACCCTCTTCAACCCTCCCTCTCCACACGATCATAATCCCCACCCAACACGATCTCCACCGCCTGCCGAACGACATCCCTATCCGTCTGGAACGTCAACCTCTCCACCGCCTCCTCCACGCCCAAAAACACCGACTCGAAGCACTCGTTGTCCATCTGTGACCCTTCGACTTTCACCGCTCCCTCGTCCGCGAGGGTGATGTACCAGAATATCATCTTGGTCCTCTCGCCCCCTGCTCCGCCTGCGCCCGAACCAGAACCAGAACCAGGACCCGAACGCATGGGTAGCTGGCGGATAGTCACAGCGATCGGTTCTACCAGATCATCCGCCAATTGAGTTCTGTGCTCATCAACCACGACCGTTCCTCCTCCCCCTCCGGGCTGCGTCGCAAGCGTCCTCATGCGCTGAGGCCACAACGAACACCTATACCCCGTCTCCTCATACGTCTCGCGTGTGGCGGCGCGTTCGAGGGTCTCGCCCCGGTCTTTACGGCCTTTGGGCAGGAGCCATTCGTTGCGGGTGAGTTGGTGGAGGATGCAGATTTCGAGGTTGGGTTTGTTGGTGGGGGGCACTGGGGTGGTGGTTGTGGTGTCCTTGGTCGGGGCGGGTGGTCTGGGTGTGGATGCGGAGGTGGATTCGGATCCGGATGAGGATGAGGATGAGGGTGTGGACGCGGGCGTTGGGTTGGATGTGGACGTGGACGTGCCGGTGGATACGGGGACTCGACGAAACAGAACACTACCAGCCGAAAGGACAAAGTTTCCTGCGAGGTGCTGTGTCGTTGGATATCGCGGTGCAGCCATGTCGACGACGGTTCGATATGATATGATGTATAGTATGTTCCCAATGGTTTTCAATCGAAATTCGAATGAATCGACTCTTGAAGACGACGACTCGTGACGTCGTTGGAATAGTTCAAGTCTGTCGCGATGTGGCTATTGGGAGAGAGGAAAGGGAAATACGTGGTGAAGATGAAGTTGAGATGTAGATGGTGACGGTTATTTGGAGGGTCCACGTTCCACGTTCATCCAGAGCCTGAGGTTGAAGTCAACCTGACTCGAATCCAATTAGCCCCTCTTCTCGCTCCCGCGATGGTTATAAAGTTTTTTCGAAACGCTGTGCCGTTATCCACTATCCTGAGCAAGTCGTTTCATCCAGTATACACATCCTGACAGCATGCCAAAAAAAAAAAAGACAAAAACAAAAAGAGAATCACGTTCAAGAGATCGAAACAAAGGCCCCTTGCCATGATCTGAGTGCGGGATTAGCGTAGTTACACACATACCGTAAGCCCTGCCCCACGCACGTTCGTCAATCGTCACTTGAGGACTTGATTGATGTTTGTGTTGGGAGGTGTTGGGTAAATGGGAGTGACTCTGCCAGTGAATCGGCATTGCGTAAGGCAATACGAATGTTATAATGCGCAGTCATAAAATACAATAAAGCAGAAGGTTGGGTGCCAGGTGTGTCGATGTCGATGTCAAACGTCTCCTAGGCCTCCTAGTACTACACGTCCTGCTCTATGGTGGATCACCTGATATTCAGAGGTACCTTTCTACAACGTACGTACATACATATTCCGAAGTCGTCCGCGGCGTAATTAGACTGGAAAAATGACCAGGAAAATGGTGTATGTATTCAGCTTTACCCAGAGTTACACACTCGAACGAGGCAAGATCCAGGCACTGATCATGAGGCTCTGCAAAAGCCAAGGTTTGATGATTTACTTAAGTAATTTATTATGATTACGCGTCACCATACAATCGAACCTCAAGGAAAGGAATAGGATATCGATATACTACCTACGTATATAGAAATCAGCGCAGCAGAAGCACAACTTGACTCGAAGAAGCACCGCAGACAAGAAGAAAAAAGACACTCAAGGAGTGAGAAAGAACGGCACGCATCGTTATGTAAGATATAAACAACTTGAACGAGAAAGAAAGAAAAAAGAAAAGTTGGAGATACGGGAGTTGGAAGTAAAAGAAGCAACAAGAAAAAGGAAAAAAAAGAAAAAAGATTTTTAGGCGGTGTACTACGCATCATCACCCGACACTGGGCCGTGGAAATCCCATTATGTGCATTTTTCTCTGCGATTTGATAGGGAACGGGATGCTGGCCGTGCTGATGCTCTCCTCTTGATCCTCATGCCTCGACGACGACGACGCAGCACCGGCACCGCCAACAGCAGACGCAGACGTAGAAGCCGAAAACACATGTCCCGACGTCGAAGCCGGTGTCCCAGGGTTCACCGGCGTCGAGTTCTCTCGAACGAAATGATGCCTCGACGCAGGCGACGCAGCGAGGCTCGGAGTGACCATCACATCATCAAAATCCTGCGAGAGGAGATGTCCGAGCGGGTGGAACGCTGTCAGGTGCGGCGGCGGCGGCGGCGGTGGAGGCGCCGACCTGTGGTCCGAAAAGTGACTGACAGACGGAGACCCCACCACCGAATTCGACATCGTCTCTGAAACCGAGCGCGTACGGTTCTCGAGCGTCGCAATCCGATGTCGAAGTTCCAAGAGCTGCAACGCCGGTATCCCATTCCCGTTGTTCTCTCTATCCAATTCCATCTTTTTCTCTTCTTCCTCCTCTTCTTCCTCTTCCTTTTTCTTCTCACGCACCATCGTCCGAATGGTCTCGCGTAACTGCTCCAACTCCTCTCGGTGCTGCTGCTGTATGGACTCGAGCTCGTCTTTACCCCTATCATCCCGACTACGCAGTTCGTTCTTGAGCGACTCGACCTCCGATCGATGCATCGTCGTCAGCGACTCGAATTCCGCGTGCGTCTTGAGTTGGATCTCCCGCAGCTCCTCCTTCATCGCTTTGAATTCGTTCACGATCGCATCAACAACGACCGAGCTGCTCGTCCCGATGGCCGTCGAGTTTCCAATGACGTCTGTACCAGCACCAGCACCAGCAGGAGTCGTCTCGCGTTCCTTCCCCTTGACGCTTTTGGTAGATGACACGCCGTCTTCGAGCTCGAGGAGGTTGGCGATGTTCCTCATGATCGACATCATAGCCTTCGCAGTCGGTGTGGCAGATTCTGTGGACGACGTCGATGGTGCTTTGGGCGGTTCGCTCGTGCCCGTTGAAGGCCCAGCGACGGGTAAGGTAGCGTCTACCATACTCGCATCGCTGTTCGAACGGGATCGAGTCTCGCGTTCGCGCTGAACCAATGGTAAAGGCGGCTCGGGCTGATCAACATCAGTCTGCACGCCGGCGTCGTTAACTTGTGGCACAGGCTCAACCGTCTGCGTCTCCTGCGAGGCGAGAGATCGAGGCGGGATCGGCTCCGGCTCCGGCACGGGTTCCGGTGTCGGGGATCTCTTCTTCTTCTTTTCCTCCTCCTCCAATTCCATTTCCATCGTCTGTATCTCCTTCGTCAACGCCTCCACCAAACTCGTCTGAATCTCCTTATCCTCAAACACCTTCTTCAGCCTCTCCTCCGCACTATCACTATCGCTATCGCTCCTCATCACAGCAGGCACATGCACATGCACAGGCACAGGCAGAGGCGGTCGATCCTCCGGCTTCCAAAGCAAGTCAAACTGCTGCTGAAGTCGATGATCCAGCGATTCGATCTTGTTGCTCAGTTCCTCGCCACGGAACGGAAAGAGGACCTGCGCCATCGCTACCGATGCGTGTGCGAGGATGTCGAGTCGTTGGTCCACCGTCATCACCTCCTCGTCTTCCAACAAGCCATGCTGGGCTTGGCCTTGACCTTGAGCTTGAACTGGCTTCTGACCCACAGACGTCGGCGTCTGCGACCCATTTCCAGGCGCAGACCCAGGAACCAACCCCCTCCCCCTCCTCTCAAACACCTCCCTCAAGTTGCCCCACCCAGGCACCCTCAAAAACTGCAGCAAATCGCGCAACAAAAGAATGGTATGCAGTGACTTTGCCCGATTTCCCTGGCTCATCAGCAGGCCTACCGATTCGGCTGGGGCTGGGGCTTGTGATTGTTGGTGTTGGTGTTGTTGGCCATTAGCCTGATCGGTGTGTGGTGGGAGGTGGAGTTGATCAGGCCTCGGTGTGGATTCTTGGCCGGTCTGCGTGTGGTTCTGCGTCGTCGTCGGCAAAGGCACGCGATGACTGGTACTTGCCTCCGCCTCATCCACCTCCATCCTCTCATCCACCGTCGCCCTCTCCTGAGCAGCTTTAGTAGCCGCCGTCACCGCCGCCGTCGTGCTCTGGCTAACCACAGGCTCATTATCATCCGACTGCGCAGAACTCGCGATATCAAACGAGGACGGCGAGTCCGCACCGCTATACCCTCCACCATCACCATCACCGCCCATGCTCATGCCCACAGCCGCCTCGATATCGTTCATCTCAGTATCAGAATTATATTGTTGGCCATTCGTGTTTGCGTTTGCGTTGACAGGCGGTGTATCTGTCTTCGTATTTGTATTTGTATTCGTCGTCATATTCGCATTATTCGTCGTCGTCGGCGTCATGGAGTAAGTCGTGTAAGTCGTAGCCGGAACCGTCATCGTCTTTGGTGGCATCAACCTCGACATGGGTGCTATCATCGGCGTCGACGTTGGCGTTGGCATTATCGACGGCATCAGACCTCCAGCTCCAATCGACCCAGCACCCACCCCACCGCCTCCACTTCCAGCAGCCCTAGCAAATCCATTCGCAGCATTCTCAGCGCGTTGTGTCTGAGTCGTCGACAAGATAGTGATCGTGGCGGCCGTACGCGACGAGGCCGATGGATCGTTCAATGATTTGGCAAGAGGAGAACCAGCAACAACGGCAGAATCACCAGCACCAGCACCAGCAGAGCTGTTGGAGTTGGATTCAACTGGCGCCTTCGTCCCACCCAGACTCGTCGCAGCGGCAGTCGCAGGCACACTCGCAGGCACACTCGCCGTCACAGACCCAGACCCAGACCCAGACGCAACAAGTTCGAATGCGGGTCTTGTCCCTATAACAGGTGCGAATCCAGGCATGGGCCATCTTACCAAACCCGACGGAGGGATATCCTCCGGCTTGCGATACGGCTTTTTCGCGGACGACACCCTAACACGGATGTTCGTCGTCGTCCTTTTCGTAGGCGCAGGCGTGGATGAGTTCGAGTTCGAGTTCGAGGGGTTTGAGGTCGAGGTTGCGAGGGGCGAGCCGGATCCAGGAAGAAGCACAGGCGCGGCAGGAGCAGGAGCAGGAGCAGGAGCAGCAGGAAGACGGAGAGAAGGGGTCTGTGTGGGCGGAACGGCAGACGGTACGGAGGTGGTGGTGGTGGTGGCAGGTGGCACATCACTACTAGTTTGCCCGTCTTTTGGTGTTGGTGTTGGAGGAGGGATGACCAACGACGTAGACAACGATGTCGATATGGAACCTGGGATCTGTTTATTCCGAAGACCACCCCACTGAGGTCGATAGCTTTTATCTTTGCGCGTGTCGTCTTCTTCCTCGTCTTCGTCTTCCTCGTCATCGTCGTCTTCGCCGCTATCATCATCATCCTCGTCGACGGAACTTTGTTCAGAATCGTCTCGAGGACGATCCGAAGAGCTAGTCGGAGAGCGGAAGAAGGCTTTGGGGATACGGATGTGAGGCAACTTGTCGAGTTTGAAAACAGGCTAGATGGGGACGAGAGATAGTTGTCAGCATCATGCATCATTACATCACATTACATCACAATCACAATCACAATTCACATCAAAAAAAAAAAAAAAATCGCTTAAAACGGTCGATCAAGCGCCCGTGCGTGCGATAAGATGACCAACAACCAAAGAAAAAGAAAAAAATGCCACGAAACGCAAAACACGAAACGCGAAAAGAAAAAAAGAAAGAAAGACTGAAAACGAAAGTAACAAACAACATACCGACTGTCTCTTCCGCTTCGCACGCCCCGCATCGCTCACGCTCCCCGCTTCACCTTCAATTTCACCTCTCTTTCGTTTCTTTTTTGTTGTTGTTGACGCGCTTCCCTCTGCTTGTTTCCCTTTATTCATCGCCCCCGCCCCCGTCACCGTCCCGCCTTTACTCTTCGCACCCGAATTCTCTTTAGCCGACGCAGTGGCAACGGCCAACTCCTCCTTCTCCTTCTCCTTCATCATCGCCAACGTCACCGACGCCTTTGTCCTCGCCATCATCTGTGGTTGTTTCCTCTTCGCTCCCGACCCCGATCCCAATTGACCTCCTCCATTCGTCTTAGCAGCACCCGCACCACCAGCTCGCGATTGTGTATTCGTAGTAGTAGACGTCGACGCGGACGCGGATGCAGACCTCGACTTTGAGTTTGACGCCATAAGATCTGGAGTCATCGTTTTCACCTTCTCCGTCCCCGTCCCTGTCCCTGTTGTGGCTTTGGCGGCTGTGGCTGTCGAAGTCACGGTGGTCGAGTTGGTGGTGGCAATCGCCGAAGAAGACGAAGACGAAGCCGAAGCTTTGATCGGACCTTGAATCGGTGTTTGATTTTGTGTCGGCTGCACAGGAGCAGGAGCAGGCGGAGGAGGCGCAGGCGGGTGTTTGAAAGTCCGGATCGGGGGCGTGGTGAGTGTTTTAGGCGGGTTGGTGATTTCTTCGAAGCGCTCGATGGTGGGTTTGTCGATGGCGATTTTGGACTTGGTCGCTGTGGGGGATGATTTTTTTGGTCAGTATTTTATTCGGAAATGATAAATCGGCCGAAGCGGCAAAGACGAGTGCAAACAAATAAAGACAAATCACGGAAAGCCGGAGGAGTGAGCAAAGTCGCAGTATACCAAGCCCCCAGAGAGAAAAAAATCGCAGAGAAAAGGCTCCAAAAAAACAAAGGAATCGAAAAAAAACAAAAAAGCCACACACCATGATCAACATCTCTCGCCATAGCATAATCAATAATCTCACGCTTGACCTTCACCGACAAAGGATCGGATGCAGATGCGTTCGTCGCCGCCGCCGTCCCGGGGAGGGACCAACCTGAAACCGCGTTCTGCGGAGGCTCGCGAGTGCTGTCCCACACCCACTTGAATTTAGCAGTACCACCATCGTCGCCATCGGGGACCTTGGTGAGCCCCCACATGTACTGCTCAGCCGTGATGCCGTTTTGGATTTCGTCCTTGGTGAGCACGAACCCTTTGTGCCCTTTGAAGGACCATCGAATCCAGTCTGTGATTTTTTTTGTGTGGCGTTAGAAATTTTTGGGATTGTGATGAGGAATGAAGATGTGAAAGGGTGGATGAAAAACAAGGGAAAGAGCGCTCATCCACCGTACGGTTGTGGGTGTAGACGGTTGCGATGGAGGATACAAATGCACCAGAACAATTGTACGGGCAGAAGAGGAAGTAAAGCAAGTAGAAGTTTAAACAAACGACGTACCATGTTTAAGAACATCCTGTTCATGATACTCCTCCTCGTCGAACTCATTAAAGAAATTCTCCAACCACTCATCTGTACTAAGGAACCACTTATTGTAGAACCTCGTCAAGAGGCGATCAAACGACGGACACCTCCAGTTCTTGTCGAACCCACCCAAGACCGCCCTGTCCTTCTCTCCCTTCGCCAGCGCCTTCAGCACCGCCTTATCCTGCGACGTGTCGACTTTCCGGATGGCCTGCCGTCGCGCCTCGCGTGCCTGCTGGAAGAGATGCTGACAAAGGCGGGAGAGATGGAGGATGTTGAACTTGAACGCTTCCCAATCGGCCTTGGGATCCGGCGCATTGAGGACGATGCGAAGAGAGTCCCACTGGAACTTGGCGATGAACATCAGAGGCACGCGATACCCCCTGGGAAGCCACACGGCGAGGGACGACTCTGAGGCGACGGGGTCGACGGTGGGTGGTATGGAACCCCAGAGGAGGATAGGGATGAGTTGAATGGACGAGGGGGAGTCCCGCGGGGGCACGGTGAAGGAGTGGTAGCGCATGTATTCCATCATGAGATCCTGCGACCAATCCGCACGACTGACGAACGGGAACTCGTCGGGGTGTCGCCACGGAGTCGGGTTGTCGCTCGTCGCCTTGTTCTTGCCCTTGTCCTTGTCCTTGTAGTCGAGATCATAGCCCTTGAGCCTGGGTTTTGCGCTGGATGTGGATGCGGGTATGGATGCGGATGCGGAGGTCTGGTCCATAGGTTTCGGAGCGGAAGACTTGGATGCGCTGGGACTTGCTAAGAGCTGCTCCGGGTTAGGAGTGGGTTTGGGAACTCGACCTGAGCGACGAGAGGGTGCAGACGCGGGCGGAGGGGGAGAAGATGTGAGAGGAGAGCTGCTCGGTGTCCTTTCCATACGCCTTCCGAGAACGACAATCGAAACGGATAGATTCCAAGCCGTCGAGTTTTCGATCCTACACCCTTTGCACGCAAAAACGGCGCCCGAGACCACGAAAACGGATGGGAGAAGACTAGCGTAGAGACGGGAAGAAGGAGGCAAGGAAGAAATGAAGATGGGTGTGGATGAGTGGGATGGATGGGATTTGGTGGGCTGCGTGTCAGTCGCGGAAGACTTTGAGCAATAAACAAAAGTGCGTTTGGGATGGAAACCAAAAACCGCAAACGTCGTTGTTTGAACGTCCCACTTTTGCCAAACATCCATCCCCACATTGCTCCGTGCGCACCCATGGCCACTGTCCCACATCATCCCAACCCCCTCTCGTCTTGAATGTTCCACCGACTCTCGGCCGTTGTATGTATAGGCTCATAGTTTTATCAAAATATAATCATATAAACCCACTTCCATCCCCCCACCACCCGGGACAATACGGGCTTGAGACACCCCCCGTCAGTCGGAATTCTGCACGGGTCTCATGGACTGCCTTATTTTTGGTGTGCCTCATGCAGCATGCAGTTTTGCTTTTTATCTCTCTCCTTATCGATGGCTGCTAAGCACTCTATCCGATGGCAGATGAAAACCCGTGGGTGGGCGACGTTGGATGCAGACATCGTTAGACCCCATCTGAAACAGTGATACCACACCGTTCGTGACATAACGGGTGTCGCTATGGTTCACTGGCTGGGGGATGTCAACTTTTTTCTTTTTCTTTTCTTTTTGTGTTGGGGATACCTTGGCTCCCGCTGCTGTCCTATCTCTATCACTGCTCCTCCCGGACTCCGTTATGACCCATGTTGGCCCACTTTCATTATTTACACTTTATTGCTTTTCCCGCACATCGTCCTCGCAGACATACAATTATCGTAGCGTGTCTGGTCCAATGTAGACACAAATAACAAGATCTCTCGATCAGTTGAATAATATGCTTGTATCACCTGGATGCTTGAGGTCGGATGTTGGAGCATTTTTGGTCCCAGTGCAACAACACCAACACGAATGCGATAAATTCTCTCCCATTCATCATACCTTACATTGTCTGCAACATCTAGAAAAAATGCTTTTACTATTTAACAACTACTAGTACACACTATAGAACATCTAACATGAAACAAATATCAAACACAGCAAGAAATTACATACAACAACGAGGCAACAAGTTACAAAATATACGAGAAATACTTCATACGAGAACCTCCTTAATCAACCCATCAACTCCGCGCAGAGAAACGAGTCTTCTTAACAACACCCTCTTGAACACCATCGGCATCTTCCAAAATCTCCCCAGACCCAGACTCATCAGGAACCTTCCGTTTCGTCATCGTCATATTCACTCCCGCATTCGCGGTCACGGTTCCGCTGCTGCCACTGACCGCATCCTCCCCAAGCTTCCGTGCCCGACATTCTTTGAGGTACCTCTTCGGCAGCGGAAGAGACGGCCGCACGTACCCACTCGCAGCCATAATCGATGTGGGCACTGGCACGGCTGCCTGAGTCATTGTGGGCGTCGCCGGCGCCAGGGTGGTACTACTACCAGTTGTTGTGGGCACATTCAACCCACGTGACGCGCCCACAAGCTCAACAGGCGATGAAGCCATAGCCAAAGGCGAAGTCGAACTTGATTGTATCACTGTCAACCCCTCGGACAGTTGTATTTGTGTTCGTTGTCGCTCGATAGCTTCCAAGCGCTCGTTCATCGTCCGTATCACACCAAGTATATCTTTTCGATCCTTCGCAGATTCGAGGAGGATACGCTCGAGGAGCGATTCCACGCGGCGGCTTTGGCTTTGGCTTTGGAAGGCATCGGAGGCGGAGTCCGAGTCTGTGATGCTACTGCTCTCGAGCTGTTGGTTGGCGTGAGAGTGGGGGTGTATGGTTGTGGTGGAGGTGGAGGAGGACGACGAAGAGAGTGAGACTGCGTTTTGCACGGAGGGTGGCCGGGTTATATTCATCTTATCCGAGTGATGGACGAGCATTGGCGAAGTGGGGGTCATAGGTACGCCAAAGGTCATCCCACCAAAAGGATCCTGGCCGCGAACACTAACTTCAGACTACACCAAAACAAAACCCGCGTGAGGCCCATCAACACGACTTTCAAAAACAAGGAAAAGACAATAAAACATACCACAAGTCCATCCGTCTGCACCCCACATTCACGGATAGACCGAGGCGGGGGTAGTATGCTACTACCCGCAAGCCCAAGTCCAAGTCCGAGTCCGAGTCCGGAGAATGTGGGGTAGTGGAAGTTCATCCCTTCAAGTTCTTGGAGGAGCGGTCCACCGAGCATAGACCGCTCATCACCGGGAAGCGGATGAAGGGTTGTTGTTGAGCTCGCAGAATGCGGAGGTCCTTGTCCTTCGAGAGGTTGAAGAATGGATGAAGGAACGACTTGTCCCCGTGTAGTAGCAGCTTCATACGAAATAGGAATCAACTTGAGGCCGGACCTCGTGGCGGCAGGAGCAGAAAAGGAGTAGGCTGCTGCATACATATCGACAAGAAAGTGAGTTCAACCGTTCATATAATAAATGAAAGAATGAAATCGGATTCGCACAGGGTGTTTGTTCACTTTCAGGAGTGTTTGATAAATCAATCCAGCCGGTTTGTCTCGACCCGTTGTCCCGTTCTTCATGGGCTGCCACTATGACAAAAAAAAAAAAACATTCTGCAATGAGCGTCCTGTGCGAGCGGTACAAGGAATAAAACAAAGAAAACTCACAAAGATGGCTTTCAGACGGTTCAACCTTGACAGCCTCGCCAGTCTCCTCAGGACCATCCACATTCACATCTCTATCCACATCCAGATCACCCTGCCTCTCCTTCTTCTCCTTCTTCTCCTTCTCCTTCTCCTCCCTCAAACTCTTCTTCTTCTTCTCAACAGCCCCAAGATAATAATACGTCGTCGCGCCCCTCCACCTCCTCGTCCTCCCATCCAAGCGGTACTTGCCCTTCAACAAAGGATGCTTTTGTTTCGGTATATCGTGCGCGCCGAGGGTGGCGTCAGCCACTATCCAATCTTTCGCTCCGCGATACCACACCCTATTATCAGTGCTCCAATTATTGTCCCCATCGTCATTAAGAACATAAGCGATATCGCCTATCGTCCCGAATTGGTGGGTAGGCGGACTGGAAGGGTGGTATATGCGGTATTGCCAGACGACGCCGTCGCAGGTCATCCGTCCGTCCACGTATGGGATGGAACGGGCTGTTGGATTTGTGGTTTATGTGCAGAAAGGCGACGTGGTTGCGAAGGGTGGAAAGAAAGTGCAAAAAACGAAAAAAGGTTTTGGTTGATTCAGGGCGGGTTGTTTAAATTGTGTCTGGAGGCGAAGTTTGTTTGCGTACCATCGGCGTAGAGGTCTCCGGGGACGTCTCGGGGTGGAGGTACTACCTGTCAAACGCGGTGTACTTTGTCAGCGTTTTGTTGGACGACCTCATCGCGTCCAGTGGCCGGGACACGAACACGAACGTGAACACGATTTGAGTCTGAACAGGACTCACCATGTTTGATTCGATTCGAGTTGCCGATTTTTGCTTCCGACTTTTGCTTGACAAGTCAACGTTCAGGACATATATCGTGGCAGTGGCAGACAGAGGAAGGAAAAGGCGAGGTATAAGAGTCGAGTTCAAACCGATTGTGATATGTGCATAATGAAAAGAGGTCACGGTGGTTGGACCCTTGGACTGAGCGTCGCCTGTCGTCGCGTCCCTGACGAAACGGGGACGCCAAAAAAAGAAATGTTAAGGGCTTTGGCAAGCATGACCAAATGATGGACTTCTAATTTGAGTCATCGAGTTTGGGCTCTTTTTGAGTTTGCCGTGGTGCTGTGTCGGCTACTCCGCCACTGTGCGCTTGAACCTCAGATTGAACTTATCTTTGAAAGCCATGGTTGTTGTTTTCTGGTCAAAGGGACTTGCAAAAGAGCATGTCTTGTTCTCAATTTATTGTCGTGCTTTGGTCGTGTTTGAACTTTAAACAGACAGAAGTTTAATTTTACGCTTTTTATTGATCACGAAGAACACAAATAGAGGACACAAGACAAAGGATAGGATTGGAAGAGGGAACAGGAAGGAAGGAAGATCGTTGAAACGTTGATGGGTCATTCCTTCAATATCTCTGACTCCATTGACAACTCCGAGTCAATTGAACACCGAGTCCCTCTACAACGTCTCCATTTCCTTTGCCTCATCCCAGAGCTCATCTCTCATGATTCAAACGTTCGAAGCCTCCGACTGGGACCTCTCTGCCGAAGCAACGCTTCCTATGAGTGTGTCCGCGTCCGCATAGCAGTAAGGTCATGTCGCTTACTTCAGCTCTTGGAACCTCCGAGCCTCCAGCAATCCCTCTACCCCGTCGCCGAACCGGAGTCACCGTCTAAAACACATCCTGCGATGCCTGCATATACCGCGGCATTGCTTCCCCGTCCCACCAGAGCTCATCGAGTTCTCGACCACTTCGGAGTCGCTGCCAGTGTTATTGAATATCAGTATCACGGGCACACTGAGCCTGAGGTATGGCTCACGGAACAGGAGACGACGACGTACCTTTCTCAATCATGTCCCCTTGCGTATCCAATCTCTGGCGCCGTGCCGCGATGAGGCCATCCCTCAACCATGGGAACATCTGCGGTCCTATGCGCTGGCTTGGAGCCCCTTTAATTGGATGTCAGCCAACCATGATGATCCCAACAAGTTGAGACAACGTACTTGTTATCCCCCCGGTCACCTCTAGCTTGGGGAAGCGGTTCCTGGCTGCCTGCAACGCCGGGACACACCCGCGGTAACCGCCCGAACCATTCTGTGCGTCCTCCCACGTTTCAGAGTCTGAGGCGTCGGATCCCATGTCCAGGTTGATAAGGTCCCAAACGGTGATATTTGGGATCTCTGAGGGATCATATTCACGACGGGGGACGCTCTCCGAGTCCGATTCTGAGTCTGAATTGCCGTACAATGGCCTCTCGTCCTCTGATTTGGGGTGATCTTGCACTCGAAGGGGAAGGCAATACGACCTGAGAGCCAGAGTCGTACAAGGCGCAGGGGAACTCCGAGTCGCCAAAGAAGTAGTCCTGAGTATTAATATTAACCGAACGACGTACAAAGCAGCCCGATAGGAGAGTCTGAACGGTAGAGACTCGGGCAGGTAGAAGACTCGCAGATGGAGAAGGTAGAGCGGCTGGATAAGATTGTGCGGGAAATTTGGCTGCCTTGAGCGAATTACTTTTTGGACGTGAGTACGGCGTCATCATGGTGTATCCAGTATGATGAGGACGACGTACTTCATGGGTTGACGGACGGCTCTATCCACGTTAGCCTGGGACATTAACAAGTTGGAAATCACTGGCGCCAATCGAAGCTAGTAAGAAGTGAGTGTTTGTTGGGACGGTGTGCGTTTTGGAGGGGTCTTTTTAAAGGGAGTGGGAGGCTGACGCCGGGGCTGACATCGGAACCCTTAGGTGGCTGACAGTATTTCAAAATAATCTCAGCCACTCGCACGATCACGGTAAATGGAATAGGAGTCCGGCGACGTTTTTTTCTGAGCGTCAGCGACACTCCGATCCTTGCACGCCCTTCGCTGGCTATAGCTCGCCAGCGCTCTTTCCTGTGGATGCACACGTGATCGATGCATAAATAGACGCCCGATCAAATGCTTCTGATGCGTTAAAAAGGGATCCAACACTTGAACGTTGAACGTTGAACGCAGAACGTCTTCATGACAGAAACTTGATGAACAAGTGAATTCATCACATAGCGGTAAATTTTCTGGAAGCGAAGCACTGGAACTGATTTCCTTCAATATAACGTTTTGGTGATTGGTCTTTGGCAAATCTTTGGTCGAAATCATGATCATTTGTTCAATGAAATTTGGTAAAGGGTCCCTATGCTAAATTTGTGTAGGGACAGGCACAACTCACGGCAAGGTGTCGGCGAACAAGCACTTTGTTGGGATTACACCGTTAAAGTGGGCTGATGATGGTTACCTTGAGCTACTGTGAAAATCAATGATACACACTCATGGCTCCTTCTCTTTCCAGCATGAGGGTGATATACTAACTCTCAAGAGGCCACATCGGATACTCATATTGGCGCATGGTATTCGCGTTGTTAGCTCGTACGTAGAACACGTTCTCGCAAACCTCACTGGTGGGAAGAAACTATGGCCGCAGCATCCGGAGAGAGACACAACTCTGCTCGGAATAGCGCATTCTTCTCACATCATCAGAAAATCTTTTCTAACGTGTTCATAAGTCCTGAGCCGAGAAGGCGCGATAATAATATACAGTGATCAGTATCTGGCAGGTGGATATTGATACACTGACCGCCCTTATTTTCCCTACTCAATGCCTACATAAGCTCACCTCAGCGGAATGAACAGCCAGCTATCCACCAAATGAACGTCGGGAACGGTCTAGTCGAGATCGGCGCACTCACTACTCTCATCGGGTCGAACACAGCGGGGGACCTCGCTGTGGGGAACAAGGGCTCAGCAGGGATCGTCTGGGGCTCGATAACGACGTTCGGAAACTCGTCCGTCATCATGGCGTGTGCGGGGGCGGCGCTACCTGGGTGGTTGAGACATATCCTTGCACTGAGGACGAGAGCTTCGGACGAGGCGGTGGGGATGCATCTTTTGTTGTCTGGAGGGATGGTGGGCA
The DNA here is from genome assembly GCA_019904355.1 of Psilocybe tampanensis. Classification (NCBI taxonomy): domain Eukaryota; kingdom Fungi; phylum Basidiomycota; class Agaricomycetes; order Agaricales; family Agrocybaceae; genus Psilocybe; species Psilocybe tampanensis. The sequence continues at coordinate 36,063 of JAHXRV010005162.1, forward strand.
GATTTGCCCAGGCGGTGAGGATTGGGTCGGCGGGGGAACCATTGGGTATATCGAGTGAGACGGATGGGTTGGAATTTGGAATGGAGAATGTGAGTGGGCTACCTATCCTGTAGAGCATGGATGGGGTTGAATGGCTGATATTTTTGATGTCAGCAGGAGCATGATAGCAGTAGGTCCTCAAGGCCACGAAATGTGAAATACAGAGACGTCTTTGCCTTTGACCGGTCGATGACGACCATGCTTGGAGGACTGACTTCGACGCCACCCGGTCATCCATTGGAAGTCCATATGTTCCATTCCTACGACTGCTACCCTCACCACAACCTCGCCTTCCAACTCACAGCACTCGGGCTTTCATTACTCAAAGTAATGGAGGTCTATTACCTTTTCTTACATGGAGGACGGCTACTCGGACTACTTTCCGCCATTCCATTTGGGTTTTCATTCGTCGTGGCCGTCATTGTGGAAATGCACGACGCACTCGCGTCGCGCAAACCCATGAGTGTGGATGGGCATGTGGATCTAGTTGTGGGGTCTCCACCCACGGTAAAGGCGCCAGGTGGTCCAAGGAAGGTCGTCCTCGGTGCTCTGAAAAATCCCAAAACGACAATATGGTGGAAAGCCTACTACACCATTAACGCGGTCCTACAAATTATTTCTCTCCTAATTTATTACCAGCTCTTCGGACAGGAACAGGTACATCTCGTCACCACATGGGCGTCGTTCCAAGTCCTTTGGGTCACCTTGCGTGCCTTCGTTTTTCATTTTACCGACCTGAAAGTTCCAGCGATGCATCGCAAGATGAGCAAATACGATGTCGCCGAGCTGACGCCAGAGCTGAGGCTCCGCGTTCTCAACCTCGCTGGAGCTGTTGGGATATACCAAAAGTATTTACATCCACGAGACGTCAAAAACTACAAAGACGACACCTTCTCTGCCGTCCACCTTTCCCGATTCTTCGCACCGCCAAATATTCGGGAGATATATGAACTTCCATTGGGGTACACGGCGGGCTCTTCATTAAAAATCGAGGTTAAATCGAGGTTATCGGTGTCATTGGAGACACGCTTCTTTCCGGAGCAATGTGGGTGGCTGGAGAAGCATTCTCACCAATGGACTTGTACGATAGCTGCGTTGTCGTCCTCTCCATCCCAACCCCCTCTTCACAGACGCCTCGCATCATCTCTATCCCTGCGGCACGGGTATTCTCCGTCTCCCCGGACACACCCTATACAGACTCTGAGAAACGACAGCCTGCTTTCGTCCCGCGTGGAGCTGGGCACGGCCTCATGTCTGGTCACAGACTCGATTGGATCTACTGGATCCCGTGTAGTTCAGGTTTGTGGTTGAATTTTCGTAGTGAAAGGCAGAGTGTGTTAGGAAGGGTAGAGGTGAAGGTGGTTAGTGGCGAAGATGTGGGAAGGATGCTTTCTGCGGGGACACTGAATATTGGATTTAAAGAGGTGGGGGACGTGAAAAGTGTTGTTGATGTTTCAAGGACTGCGGTGAAGTGCTTGCGGGATTTCATCCAGCAGGGTTGACGATACTTACTCCTGCCAATGAGACTGCGTAATTTCTTATCGGACTGCTCGTTTTGATTTCATCTCTAACTAATTTAGACTCTAGCTGACCGTGACTGTGTACCAATTACTTACATACATTAGGCTAACTTCAATATTTCAATGTTAATGCAAACGATTTTACGTGTCTTGGAGCACCTGCTCAGACGAATGAGATCCTATGCCAAACGGTGCCCGTCGTCCCCGAGGTTTACCCAGTAGCCAATTTTAGCTGGTCTTATCAAGGTCCTTCATATAGCGACGGAGAGGAACTGAGAGGGCCGATTTATTTCCGAGGTCGATTATATTACAAGTTACTGAATATTGCTTTTGAGTCACTCCTCGCTGTTGCCCGAACCTATTTGCCCCCCTATTTTTTCAAACCAGTAGACTTTCCTTGTAAAAAGGAGAGCAAACAATTCACCCCCTCCCGTGAGATATCAACGACCCCCTTCACATCCTCAGCGTCCTTCAAGCTAATGTTCCACGCTCCTGCTGCCAACATAGCGGTTACATCCTTGTCGCTAACGATCTTCGCCTCCACACGACCTAAAACCGTCTGCTTCTGGCTCCAGAAATGTAGCCACAAACCAGAACCACACGGGATCCAGTATATCCAATCGAGTCTGTTTTCCGCCATCAAGGTATGACCGGCTCCGGCAGGGACGAAGGCGGGTTGTCTGCTTTCTGTGTCGGTGACGACGTATGGCGCTGCGGAAAATACTCGGGCGGCTGGTATAGCAACCATGCGTGGTGTATCGTTCCGACTTCCTGGCTGGGATGGGAGAGAGAAGACGACAATGCAGGCATCATATACATCCATGGGTGAGAGTCCGACACCTGCCATCCATATCGCTCCAGAAAGAAGGGTGTCCCCGATGATCGCAACAATTTCGACATCTAACGACGAACCTACGGCATATTCCTTTGGAAGATCATATGTCTCGTGAATGTTTTCGAGGGTTAAGATTTTGGAGATCTGAAAGGCCGAAAATGTGTCATCTTTGTAATGCTTGATATCCCGTGGATGTAAATGTGCTTGGTATGTCCCAACGGCTGCGACGAGGTTGAGGACACGCAATTTCATTGAGGGCGAGAGATCGACGAGGTTGTGTTTGGTCATGCGTCGATACATCATCGGCTCCGTTGCGTTTGTGAAATGGAAAATGAAAGTACGAAGGGTGACCCATGCGACCTGGAATCCGGCCCATACCAATACGAGCTGAAGTTGTTCCTGTCCAAAAAGCTGGTAGTATATGAAGAGTGAGGCCACCTGGAGTGCGGCGTTGATGCTGTAGTATGCTTTCCACCATAACGTGGTTTTGGGATTCTTCAGTGCGCCGAGAACGACTTTTCGTGGACCGCCCCGTTGTTGTGTTGTGGGAGGGGACCCGACGACAATATCGACATGTCCATCAACGCTCATGGGTCTACGAGACGCGAAAATATCCTGTATCTCTACGATGACCGCCACAATGAAGGAAAACGTGAATGGAATAGCGGAAAGCAGTCCGAGCATCGGGCCACCATGTAAGAAAAGATAATAGGCTTCCGTGAGTTTCAACAAGGAGAGCCCCAAAGCTGTGGTTTGGAAAGCCAAGTTGTGGTGTGGAAAGCAATCATATGGATGGAACATGTAGATTTGCAATGGGTGTCCGGTGGACGAAGACGCCAGCTCTTCGAGCATCAGAGATGTTCTCCGGTTGAAGGCGATGGCGTCCCTGTATTCCAGCGTCCCAGGTTTAAACAAAGGACTGCCTTTTTCCTACAATCGAAAAAGAAATTACATACAGTAACTGTGTTTCAAGAACAAATCACGTACGTCTTCGTCGAATACATCAGACTCGCTCACCAATCCCAATGGTCCGCTCAACTCCCGACTCCTCACAGCCTGCGCAAACTTCCCTTTCCGCCCTTGAACCAAAGGGAGGTCCATTCCCACAGCCTCATCCGCAGCCCTCGTTCTCAATCCAAGGACATGCCGTAGCCATCCAGGCAACGCTGCCCCAGCGCAAGCCTTGACGACAGATGAGTTCCCGAACGTGGTGATTGACCCCCAGACTATGCCAGCAGATCCCCTGTTTCCCAACGCAAGATCCCCCGCAGAGTTGGACCCGATGAGTGTCGTCAACGCTCCGATTTCTACCAGACCGTTTCCAAAGTTCATGTACCCAAGACTTGTTGGAGATGACGCTGTTCCTGTTCGGTTCATGGTGGTAGCAGCGGCAGTGGGAGAGTACGCGACGAAATAGCGGCTGAGAACGAGCGGAGATGGGGTTGTAAACGACCTAGGACCTAAGCAGCCCTTATATGAGGTTTGGTATTCATCCTGGGGACTCGATACATCAAACGAATATGCCACTGCCCTGCTCTGAAATTTGATGATGTGTGAAAAACATTTATTTTAAGCAGCGGCTTATCGGCAACAACCACTGACCCGTGCTCACTCCAACATACATCCACTTGCAGTACACCGTCAGATAAACTTGTTTCTTTCTCGTTGGTATTTCTCACTGCCTTCTAATTACTTCCAACTAGTTCACTACTCACACTATGACCGGGTTGACCATCTGCTCGTAGAAAGTACTTCACATTTCTGTCTCCTTTTCATTGGCAGTGCTGCAATTTATTCCTTTCCTGGCGTAAACGGCATAATCTGAAGTACCTCTCACGTTTACTGAATGTCATAGTATAGGGTTACTTGAGGTGGGACATCGCGAGCTGAACATATGCGCGACTGCGAAATTCGGATATTCTCCATAAATGGAAACGTCATTCATTGGACCTCGATGAGCGCTAAAGAGATCACTGAGCGCCTACAACCGTGGCTGCTGGCAGCTTGGCAGCGTCCTCAAGCCAAGTCCTGGTGGGATTTTGATGATTCTCTTCGACTTCAAATGCTCTCTTTCTTATATTACGTGGTGGTCGTACCCAGACGATCTCAAAGATGACTTTCTTCTACCTCCCATCATTCATGATACCCCAGTGCCAAGCAGACACACCTCGTGTTTCGCGTCATGCAAATCCATTATATGTCGGACTTTATAAGAAACAATAAATCGAGTTCGCAGTCTATTTCACAAGCCTATTCTTCCAGACCGTACTTATCTAATTATAATATTTACAATACTACGCGATCATCTATCAATACCATTCAGACGATTTCATGATCTCCTTTGAACGACAACCTCAACGTGGTAGGTCTTCCCTTCTTGAATATCCGTGATGACACCTCCCTCAACACGCTTGCCATCGCAGACAACTTGAGGGCGCAAACCACGAGTCACCGAGACCTCGAAATCAGCACCGCGGAACGAACGGGTGAAGCGAAGGGATGGCCACTCCTTCGGCAGATTGGGACTGATACGCAGCCCTTCGCGGCAGCCTGTCATCCCGAGAAGACCCTCGACGATCGCCCGATACATCCACGTGGCAGTGCCCGTGTTGAAGAGATGGCTGGAGCGACCCGCGGCTTTAGGATGTGTGCGATAGGCGCCACGGTAGTAGTTGGGCACGAATATGGGCAGTTGCCCACGGGCGAGGTAATCCTTGACGTCGGGACCAGGTAACATCTTGCGTAGCAGCTCGAACGCCTTGTCGGGGTAGCCAGCACCGTAAAGTGCGTAGATGTAGAACGCGGCTGCGTGGTTGTAGACCGACCCGTTCTCTGCGACGCCAGGATGTTTCTGCGTCAAGCGACCGACATCGTCGCGCATGAAGGTGTACGATGGCCCGAGCATTTCCACACCGTAGGGGCCTTCGAGGTGTTGCTCCACGGCACGGACCATCTTGGAGGTTTGCTCCTCATCGGCAGCGCCGCTTAGAATCGCGAAACTCTGAGGGTTGAGGTAAATCTTCCCTTCACCGTCGACGCGAACGCCAAACACAACGCCATCGTCGGTGATTCCACGACCGAACCAATCGCCATCCCAGAGATGTTTGTTGACAGCAGCGTTGAGAGCAGCAGCACCATCAGAGAAGACCTTTCCATCACGGCCGTCGTCCTTGCAGATCCTGGCCCATAGGTTCAACGCAAACGCGGCGGCAAGGCTCATCCAGCCGGATACGCCCTTTCCCTTCCAGCCAACCATGTTCATCGGGTCGTTCCAGTCGCCTTCCAAGATGTAATGAAGATTGCGTTCGTCGACAGCACGGAGGAGGTAGTGCATGGCAGCGTCCGTGCGTTGCCGAACGCTAAGCAGTTTCCCGTCTTCTTCGGCTTTGACAAGCTCGTCCAAGACATTGTAGTCGTCCGTTTCATTGAGATACGCTTCGAGAAGCAAGGCGAGCCATAGAGAGTGGTCCACGTGAGGGACGGTGTTGATATACTTGAGCTGCGCGCCTTCGTAGAGCTTGATGCCGTCGGGAAGTGATCCGTTCGCGTGCTGCTGGGTGAGAGCTTTAAATAACGTCTTTCGCGCCGTGCCAGGAGCGATATAAACAGAGCCGATCGCATCTTGTAAGAAGTTGCGTGTCTGTGGGTCAGTTGACAGTCGGTTCGTTTCACCGTGAAAGTAAACTTGACGGGGGAGCCAAGTATTGATAAAAGCGTCCATGGGAGCGTCAGGGGAAACCATATTTCCGATAACTCCCCGTCCAGAAGTGATATACTCGTTCAAGGCGCGTCGGGCGTTGTCGAATCCCGAAGCTGATAAATGCTTGCTTCGAAGGCGTTGGATTTCGGCCTTGTCAAAGGCTGGGCCAAAGATGAAACGATGAGTGACGGTTTCTCCGCTGTTGAGCTCGTGATTGAACTGCATCGCTGCGATCGGGTTTTCGTAGGAGGCGTCGCCACAGGACATCCACTCGTCACTGACGGCATCGGGGTTGTGGAGACCACCTTCGCCCTCGAAGGCTGATTGGCAAGTCTCATAACGATCCGGGCGGCGTTCACTCGCGAGGAAGACCTTGTCTTTGAGGTCCTTGTTCTTAAAGTAGTCTTTGGTCTTCTGGTACGCCGTGATTGAATCTGCCACTACTGCATCGAGGCTGTGGTCGAAAGTCGCGGACTGGTTCCTAATAGAGCAGGAGGTTACAGAATGATCTTCGGGAAGTAGTAATAATACGCACATCCATGATATCAGGCCTAGTGGGAATGCGGGGTAAAAGCTCAACCGCTTCTTCGTGTTGGAGGTGTTGGTCAATCGAGCCTCCCAAAGCTCACAGGTGTCTTCAACGGGTAGCGAAAGGCTCAGTTCAACCCTGACTCCTTGGCATTTGATGTCCCAGCTCATCGAACTCGGGTGAGCAGTGAAGTTGAAGCTGTCGACGGGGACACGGGCGGGCTCGTACGGCGCCGAGAACATGCGGCCACTGTCGCGGTCCTTGATGAAGAAAAAGCGGCCAGGATGACTGGCGTATGTGCCCTGTTCTGGAAGCATGAAGTGTTGGGCTTCTTGGATTTGAGCGTGGGCATATTTCGACGGCTCCGGCTGCATGAACTGGGCGGTGGCGAAACCTCGCGCGGTCATATGGATCATCATTCGCGGGTTCCAGAGGAAGGCGGCTGCGAGAGGCATCGCAGTGGGAGTGGTGAGAGTGCATTTGGCGTTGTTGACCTCCAACACTGTAGCAGGACGGACGCCATTGCCGTTCGATACGTGGTGGGCACCATTCCCGTTCGATACGTGGTGAACTCCGTTTCCGTTGGTCCGGGGCTTAACCTGGGCCTTGTCAGACGTTATGAAAGGTGAATAACGAATACTAGGACATACTGGTTTGTACCCGTTGGTGTGGCCATTGGTAGCCCCAGTCGTGGTGGTGGGTTGTGTCTGTGTCAGAGTTCGTTAGGGGCCATGAATGAGTTAATATGAATGGTGACGTACACGACTCGTCGGCGACGTTTCGAGTGTCTGTGAGAGCGGTTTAATGGTGTTCAACGAGGAGGTAAAGATGATATTTGACGAACCATGGTTCTCTATTTTGCAGAGAGAGTGAAAGCAAAAGGTGGAAGAGTAAAATGTGGGGTCATGACGGTAGAGCGGGCCCAAAAAGTAAAATCGTGGGAAAATATGGGATAGTCTGTTCCTGGAAACGTCGGCAAATGTGAGGTCATCTCCCAACGAAATCTCTTGAATATGGACAGCAAAGATAGCCAGACATGTGCTTCACCTCTGAATTCTTCAAATCTTTGTCAAGTTGTGCGATATTTTGTCGGAAATGGTTCAGCCTACACGGTGCGCAAGATACGCCTCTCGCCCACAGAATCGGCGTTAAGGCACCGCCCATTCCAAATTTGAGGGGTTTGGGGTGGCCGGCAGGATCTAAAATTAAGGGTTCAAAAATTGACTTTACTCGAGTCCGGCCGAGACTCCGAACGGTAAGGCCGCTGTAATGATGGTCAGTATGTATGCTACGTTTTCCAGCAGGAGGAGATAGACAAACGGTAGTCGATTACTTCCAATATGTGGCGGCGGCGAGGGTGCCAATGCTATATCTCAAACTATCCATACATAGCAGAGTCAAAGCCCGACGTTGCAGAGGGAACAGCCACTGCGGAGTCTGTGCTTGTTGAGACCTCTGACATGTCTTCTGCCTCCGTGTCGGTGTGTTTTCGCAAGAACTCTGGCCTAAATGAGTAATTTTTGCGTAGCGATCATCTAGACCGGATTTACGACAACCCACCACAAGCACAATCCTGAGGATGTCGGTTTTGAAGTGGAAAGGAAATAGGACAGAGAAGCAACGGAATTCAGCGACCTTATGTTGATAAGAAAGAACGACGATGAAGCGCGACTATTCACCTTGGATCAATCCGAATGCTATGACATATCACCCCTTCGAAGAGATAAACCCTTCGCTTCTGGGACTTTGGTCTGGTATCACCACTGCCACGCCTGGAAGCTGTTTACTCCGGTACCCACACCATAATTCGAAAGATACGAAACCTAAATGCGACAGGATGAAAGTCAGGAGGGAGTCTTTTTTGGGTTCAAGTGGGATGATAGTCAAGATGACAACCGGGCTGTTGAACCGGGCTGTTGGCCGCCGATAGTGGAGCTATGGGATTCTTGGATTCATCCGTGGTTGTTGGATACATGCCGCTGTATTGGCAATCAAAAACACGGAGAACCCGATACGGGTGCGATTGAGGATGAGGGAGAAAGGAAAGACCCAATATGTAGAAGAATATAATTACCGCAATAAAGGTGGTTGGAAAGCAAAAATGGGAGAGGTGAATGAGAAAAGCATAACAGGAATGTCCAATACATCATGCGAAAATGACATCGTATAGCTACGAATGGAGCAGATAAAAGGAACACAAAAATGAGAACGAAAGTATGAATAAAACCATACTACCGGGATTGACTTGACAAACGTCGTCGATATGGCTGCCTTTCCCCACATCTCCTACTTACTGCCAAGTACACGTTTCAAAAGGACAGGGCCTATATGGATGCATTCCAGCCTGACATCCCTCCGGATCATCAATGATATACGCCCCCCAGAACCGAGTACGAGGATTAGATGGAGATGGCGGCTTCCACGGTCGAGAGGATGCTGGTTGAGGGGATTCCACGATGCTGGGAACCGATGTGAAGGACCTGTGTATCGCGCCCTGAAACAGTGGTGTTTTCTCAATGAAAGGATCATAGAAAATCCAGATTATTCAGGAGAAATCGATGCCACATGATGGTGGTAGCGCAAAGCAGATATAATTGAGTTCTAGGGGTTTCGGTCGAAAATATGATCAGTACGTCCAAGTTCCGCCACAGGAGATAAGAATGAGGGGTCACAAAAACTGTGCAGTGCGTCCCTGTGGACCCCGTGGTTACGATGTCGCTGTATCGCTGGGTGATGGCGTAGAATAGAGTGTCCTTTGAAGGAACCCCAAAGGAACGTTGGTTTCTGGCAGGATGTGGAAGCTTTCCAAGGATGGATTTCACACGTCTTATCAGGTCAATGATCAATCGTTGTCAAAACATTGGAACAACAGCACGTGCTTGACTTGACGGAGATAAACATAACATTAAGTAGATTAGATTAGATTGAGATAACTGTTGTATCTGCGACGAAAAAACACTACCACTCGAGCATCAGATGGCTGTATGATAGGACCGTTAATCCATTAGAAACAATACAACAAAGTTTCAATGTCAAAATATTAATTATACCACGGGTTCCCGCGTAGCATCCTCTCGGCAGCTTACCCCGTCCTTGCCAGCAAATAGAGCTTTCTCAGAAATGCCCGTTTACACCGACGATGTCCTGTTCGGTGATGCTACTGTTCTGACAAAGCCCACGGAAGACACCATCAACGCGACGGAACAATGCCAAAGGAGAATCGAATTCCTAAGATAACCGAGTCAATCAACTTTGACAGACACAAGATTCAAAAGGATACGATGTACCAGTATTCTTCCGCTATCCAGGACCAAGATACGATCGTACTTCAGAATTGTGCGCAATCGATCTGGTTGGTGGTCAATAAATAAATTTTTATAAGGAGCAACAAAATCATCTTACGAGCGATGCAAATAAGAGTCCTGTCTCTGAACTCTGTTGCGATTGTGTGCTGTATCCTCTGGTCCGTCTCCAGATCAACGGATGCACTGAGCAATATTTAGTCAAAGAGGAACAGAACAACAAACGAAGGATCCAAATAACGCACGTCGCTTCATCCAAAATAGCAATCTTCGTATCCCTGACCAACGCACGCGCAAGACTCAGCAACGATCTTTGACCGACACTCAGGTTCGCTCCTTCAGCTTCGATGACCGTATCGAGGGCAATCGTTTGCGACGCGGACTGCTGTTTCTCGGAAGGCGACTCGAAGGGGTTTTCTGTGAGGTATGAGCGGCGTAGGGCGTCCCATAGACGGGCGTCATCGTATTGGTTGAAGGGATCCAATGCACTACGAACAGTCCCACTGAAGATGGTGGGCTGCAAATGCAAATGAGTGTTGTGAGCCGTTTGGGTGGTTTAAAAAAAGATATATACATACATCTTGAGGGATAATAGCGACCTTCGTACGCAAGTCTTTCAATCCAATCTTCGATATATCGACACTGCAATGATGCAAAACCTTCAGATCAACCGATTCTTTAAAAGTGATAACAAACAACATACCCATCAATCGTGATAGACCCCTCGTACTCCAAGATCCGCAAAAGAGCCAAAGTTATCGAAGACTTTCCAGCTCCCGTCCGACCTACGACACCGATCTTTTCTCCACCCCTAATCGACATGGATATCCCATGAAGGACATTTGGAAGGCCTGGTCGATATCGCATGGACAGGTCTCTGAACTCAATGGCGCCGCTGTGAGGCCAAGAAGGTGCGGGTTTGGTCTCGGGGATTTCGTGTGGTGCTTCCTGCTGTATGAGGTCTGTCCGACTGTAATCGACGACTGTTTGGAAAATCTTTCTTCAGAACAAAACGGTGATATTCAAGAAGGAGGAGGGTATTCACCTCGCTCGATCGAGTTCATGTGGTTCTTAAAAAAGAAATGTTAATGAAAATGGATTGAAACGTTTGGACATCCTCACCTCAATTTCCGTGGTTTGTTTTGTGAGCATTCCGAAAGCCTGAGTGAGCGTAGCTTTATAAAATACGACTTAGCTTCGGCGCATTGAAAGACACACGGAAGATCATACTGATATATGTCAGGACGAGGCCGACCTGAGCGGCGCTGATGCCAGACCCTCCAACCACAGCGAACAGGGCAACCTAGTTATCGAATCAATGATATCAGTTTTGGAATTTTCACCGTAATACAACGATGCATGTTAACTTACGAAAAAGATGAGCAGTCCTCCACAGACATCAAGCCGGAAAGCCAGCCACCTGTACATGATCATCAGCATTGATTTATGTATCGACAGTAAGATAAATAGGTACTGTGTACCTTTGATTGGCGATGCTGAGAATGAGGGCGCGGTTTTCGAGGTCGATGTAATATGCATTTTCTTTGAGAAAACGGGGGATCTCTCCATATGTGCGGATAGTGGCCAGGCCTGGGATTCGAATTGTTGCAGATCGAGTCAAGAAGAAGACGAGAAGAAGAGTCACTTACCCGTCAGGGATTCTGAGAAATGGGAGTAGAGCCATGAACGAAGCATCGAGTCTAAGGAAGGAAATGAATGTGAAATCGTGATTTCAAGGGAAAACGGGTAGGTCAAGTAATCACCTAAACGTTTCACTTCTCGGGCACTTGCTCTGTGATATACCGAGAAGTATTGATAACCAAGGGATATGAAGATCGCAATCAAAACTAATTGGCAATGATCAGATTCGCATCGATGCCCGAGTCGGTTCAAAATGTAGGGCCTTACTGAAGAAGTGCTCAAAGACAGTGATGATGACCATCGCCCCCAAGGCGATTGCGACGGTGAGTACAACTGCATGAAGGTTGAAATTCAAGTTTGACCTCTAGAAAGTGGTTTACATACGCATTCGCAAGGAACCTATGAAACAGAATATGTCAACCAAGGAAATCGTCAACGACATTTGAAAAAAAACGTGCCTGGGAGCTCATTGTCGATATCTTGAAGGCAACATATCAGTATGTCTGGTCAACTTGTTTAGGATATCTCTCACTGTCTATGTCCTTGCCAAAGACTCCGAGAACACGACCGGTCGGTGTTGTGTCAAAGAAAGACATGGGCGCGTGGAAGATATGGTTGATGGCATCTCGATGAAGGTTCTGCGAGACGAAAAACGAAAACATATCTGTCGTGCAGCCCCTACGAATGCGAATCAGATCGAACAGGGATCTATAAATAGACATGTATACGTACACCAAGAAGATGAAAATGGTCTGGATGATTCCCAAAACCGCGTATAGGGACTGGTAGAAGGACAGGCTCTCGTGCAGGGTACTGAGAGTAGGCGTCAGCGTCAGCGATATCACAAGTGATGAAGCTGATGACATACTTCTTTGACCACCAAATCAGTGTATACGAACTCATCAGGTTGCTGCCTTGGGCTACAACGCAAGTAAAAATGACAAGTGGAGCCGTCCACCACCCATGCCCAGCTTTGAACCATGTTTTGTATACTGGAAGCAGGGCGCATCAGTACTCAGTACTTAGTAATGGTACGCTGGAATAACTTACCCAATGACGACAATGAACCCGTCGTCCTATGCTCATCAGCGATAAGCTTCCCTTCCACCTTTCCAGTCCCTGATCCTGTACCCCGAACGGTCGCCAAAGTCGAGGTAGATTGATTGAAGGACGCGTTCGCAGACTCGGCGTCTTGACTTTGCTCCGAATCGCTCCCACCAAATTCTCTATCCAGTCTCGCGAATTCCCCATTTTGCTGGACAAGTTCCTGATAGGCCCCCTGTTCTGCGATGGATCCATCACGGAGAGTGTAGATGTAATCACAATACGGTAAGAAATGCAGGGCGTGGGTCACGAAGATTACTGTTTTTCCTTGGTTTCGGAGTGCCCCAAGTATGGCGTTATGGAATATGGCCTTCCCAACGTGCGCATCCACTGCAGGTATTTAGTCGAGAAGCGAGATTCGGAGGGAAAGAGACCTTACAGGCAGATAGCGGATCGTCCATGATGACGATGTCAGCATCGTAGTAGAGAGCCCGTGTCACGTTGATCTGCAAAGGAGGACATCAGTACGGATGTAAACAGAATAACTTGTGACGAACCCGTTGTTTCTGACCGCCGCTGAGATTGATTCCTTTTTCTCCAATCTATTTTATATCAGGGGAAAGAAGCAACGGGATAGAATTGATACACACTTCCGTTAAATCACCGTCCGCTAAAAGTTCCAGGTCCCTGAGAAGTGAAGCTTGTTCAAGAACGCGCCAATACTTATCCTCGTCAAATGGTTGTCCAAAGAGGATGTTATTTCGCTACGAGAGTTGGTTTTAAGATATGCATATGTAATAAGAAATAGCTCCCAAAAAACTCACCACGGTGGCATTTTGAATCCAAGCCGTTTGGGGACAATACGCGACACGTCCTCCAAATGAAACTGTTCCAGCAACCCGCCTCATTTCTCCTATGAGCCCCAAAAGGAGGCTGGACTTCCCACACCCGACGGGGCCAACGATACCAACCAGTGATCCTCGTTGGACTCGCATGTCGACGTTCTTAACCCGGAACGGTGTTTTAGGAACACCCATGTCAGCAGTGGCCTGTTCCCCTGACAGTTCCTCCCACTCGAACGTGACGTCGTTGGCGTCCAGGGCCCATTCCTGGGCTTCATCGATGTGGAGGTATTGTTCTGAGCGTTGTTCGGCTGTGAAGACTTTATGCAAACGAGCAAGGGCATTGCGTGCATCAGAAGTGGCTGACAGGCCTCGAGGTAAGAACATCATGGGTTGTCGAAGGAGCTGTAGGCATTGCGTGTCAGTGATCTTTCGCACATTACATACGACATAAACCACTTACTTGGAACAGTGTAAGCGACGTAAATATAGCAGCAACATCGAAATTGGTTGTTGTCTTCGTGTAAGCCACGAATGCGAGGGTAGATGCAAGAACTGGGATGGAGAACGCGAGTGCAACACTGTACAATGCAAATCAGGAAAAATCTGTGAATTTGGGATAAAACATACTTCGCAGACTGGGAAACCAGAATTCTCAGAATCCCAGCTATCTCCTCTTGTCTGGATTCGTAGAGGCCTGCGGAAATTAATTGGTGTACGGAGAACGAAAACAAACAAAACGAACTTGACAAGAAAGAATCCTCGTATGAGAAATATTTTACCACGCGCATCGCCCCTGTCGTGACGGAGAATGAGCTCGGCCCGATAATTTTGATCCGGTGATTCGGATCAACACAACATCACATACCAAGCACTTCCAGCATCGTTTTCGCCCGTTTGTCGGTGAAGCACATGGATCCCTTCCTCAACTTGAACTGTTGTTTCATGAAGAGTATTTGGATTGGTGTGATCACTATGAACAAACCGAAGCCTGCCAGTGAGGATGGTCCTAACTAATAAGAAAATGATTCAGCACCATTTCTTTAAGTCGATGACTCTTAAGATCGGCAAACCTGTTTGTAAAGAATGATCAAAGTGATCAAAATTTGGATCGGCGCCGTCCACACTAAAGATACGAATCTCGATCACCGATGGGTGCAAATTGCAATGAGTAGCTTACCAGCGTGCTAGGGTAGAAGATTCAGATCATCCCAATCGAACAAGTGCCAAGAGCGATACTCACAAACCACTGAGCACAGGCGTCTATTCGGCTGACCTGAGCGCAAGATTGTCAGGGAATTTGATTACGCTGTGATATATTTATTCCCAACTTACGTCGGTGGAAATATGATTCAGAAGATCCCCGTTGGTCACCTTGGACCTTGCCTTGCCCGTGAATCCAACACCCCGTTTGAAAATCGACTTTATCAACGCCGAACGAGCGAGCATCCCCGTCGTCATTGATTTCCAGTAAAACTTTTATAAGTAAATCCAAATATCAGTAGTATCCTCTGAAAACGAATCAACTTTTTACTGACCTGATTCTGTCCGACGCTGGAGATGATCGTGAGAATGAAGAGGCCGATAGCCATGAGGATCCCGGTTCCGATATGGACTTGAGGCAACCCCTCCCGTCTCTGAATCTCCCTCTCCTTGGTAAAGTTGATGATTGACTTTACCAATATTGGGCACATGAGCTGAGCGGTATCACCGACGACCTGTTCGTGTGGCATGAAACTAGCATTCAACTCTCTGATATCACACGGCCATACCTTATACAAGCCACCAATCCAGAAATCCGTGCCAAGGGTGTCATTCAAGGCCATGGCAAGACTTGCCTCGGTTTGAGAAGTATCTCTCCATCTCCGTTCCCGTGCAGCCATCTTCTGACTAACGTCCCCGGGAGTGACCAGCGACGTAACATACCAGAATGTGCGCTTGATCACACCAGGCCTAACGAACCCTTTCTCTAGGGCGGCGTTCCACCATGCGGCTCGTTGGATGCGGAGAGCGAAGGACTCGTCGAATTTGGTGGATAGAATATCGGACGAGTGGGATCGATCGAGCTTCCACAGGTCTGTTGCTTGGAGCGTTCTTTGATAGCCCAAAGTCTGTGCGCATTCACAACTTCATGAGCGAGAGTAGGCGGTGTGTGTTTCGATCTCACCATGATTGGAGTGACCCATGTATAAGTTAACTTTGACAACATCGATGCATTTGATAGCGGAATTTCCTTCGTAAAGGTCAGCACAAAAACTACTGGACATGCAAAGTCGTCCGCGGGACATACCTTGGCTGCGTCTAGTGAAGCTGGAGGCAAGGGCGGGGTTCCACCAGGGATCCTGTTCTCAGCGGTCAGCTTAAAACTCATGAACAATTCTCGGCAGAGAAATCGCACCAAATCTTCCACCACGTTTTCTTCGTCTTCAACTTCACATCATCATCACCCAGCCTCAAGCGAAGGTTTAAATCAACTGTAGACTGGCCCTGTTCCGCTCCTTCCTCAGATTTCATCCCAGCTTTTTCATTATAATTCGAAGAATCAACGAGAGTGTCAACTGAAACTGTAGAGACCGTGGAGGGCAACCGGCGGAGCGGTGCCAATTTCATTGTGGAAGAAAGGTCAACTTTCTCATTGAAATTGTTGTTGGGCATACTTGATGCTCAAGGGAGAAGGTGGAGATGACGAAAGAGCGTGGTGAAAGGACGAAAGCTTGCCGTCAATAAGCCTTCTTGTTCGTTATAAACGAGCTATTTTTGTTTAATGGGTTCTAGTAGTATGATGGGCACATTGCTCCGACCACCCCATCGCCACCTCAGGCGTTTAGATCGAGGTTATACATACCCCCGTCGCAAACGTCAGCAAGGCTGTACTAGATACAAAATATCTGATACCCGACATCGCAGAGCCCTATAGGTTTGTAAAGCGCCAACACGATGTGTCTCTATTTCATCGGGCCCGCGTTTGTCTACCTCGGTCTTCAAGATCAGGCTCAAGTCGAGTGACACTATTAACCGAATACCCGCTTCGACGTGAGTGTTGACTTTTTTTCCTAATTTTACCTTGTAGTCAACTTGTAGTATGTCATAATGACATGATCTGACTTGCCTCCCAACATTTTATGCCGCAGACCGTTGCCTCCTCTGCCAATATATCTATCACCCCTCCTCCACCACTATATTTATCTACACCTGAATGACGTACATATCGAAAAGCATTTGACGATGCAATTGATAACTTCAAGTTTGTTTCCTCTCCGCAGGCGCTGAAAATTGAATGTTGCATCATTAAACTGCCTTGCCGCAATAACCACAGGTCAGCGAATAATTCAAGTCGTTGAGAACCATGGATCAGAGGAACAATGTCATCATTTTTTTCTTTGGAAATATCAGCGGAACTGGTTTGATCCGTTTATCCATCCGTGACGTTCTCCTGTATCCGTGGTAGTATTGCTACTAGTACTAGCCAACCATCAACACCATTGTACTATCTCGAACATTATTGAGGAGCTTGACTCAATCTGTTTGAGGAGGTGGTTACATCGAGAACAAGTCTGGTTCCGAGTTATCAGCCGCCCTTAGACTACCGGTTACCTACTACCTTCGACTCGGATGGGCCAAAAATAGGTGAACAATTATTGTCCAGACGAGATTCAGTGTTGGCACAGTGTACGTTTAATCATCCCTGAATGGTCTTGCCTCGTCAGGAATGATAAAAGACCACATAGTCACCATCGTCCAATTCTCGTCTCTGGCCCTTCAGTTCCACTCTCATTTTCAGCTAGTTTGATACTAGTCAAAGTTGTTCGATATATTATCCCCCATTTATAATCTCCCCTACTAGTAAACCACCATGGCCCACATCCAAGAATCTTATATTCCAACGTTCGTCCCAACATCTTCACCCCGCAGGCCGGTCACACCACGAACAATCCACGAGGCAATCGCGTCGCGCATCCCGTCCCGACGAGCGCTCGCCCAAAGACTCGCCACACAGCACTCCAAACGCGTCATTCATGAGATGACCGTCGAGAACGTCATGGGCGGAATGCGTGGGATGCCCAGCGTCCTTTGGGAAATCTCCGAGACGCACCCGACGGGTGTGAGGTATCATGGAAAGTCACTCACCGAGCTTGAGGCTGCTCTACCAAAGTGGCCTGGATCATCGCAGATATCACCCGAGGCACTCCTATGGTTCCTGTACACCGCGAGTGTGCCAACCCCAGACGAGCTTAAAAGCTTTGCAGCTGACCTGATGCGCCGTTGCACTCTCCCGAAGGAAATCGAGGACTTTATGGACTCCCTCCCCACCACACTTTCACCGATCACACACATGCATATGACATATTCCGCCCTAGCCAAATTCTCAAAATTGGCTGAGGCCGTCAAGAACGATACGCCTAAATCCCAGATGTGGACGTTCGCCCTCGAGGATGCGTTGGACATTACGAGCAACAGCATCCTTGTCATATCCCGGATCCACCGCAAATTCTACAGGCCATGGGGAAACCCCAGTCCCGCGATGGATATGTCTGGAGACCTCGCACAAAACCTGGCTATTTGCATGGGTCGCGGGTCTGACACGAAGTTCGTTGAACTAACGCGTCTGGCCTGGGTACTTCATCAAGACCACGGGGCAAACGTTTCTGCTCATACCATGAGTAAGTTGTACATACAAGCTTGGAAATATTTATGAACTCACGTCCGACGTTAGGGCTCGTGAGCTCCGCACTAGCAGATCCATACAGCTCCATTGCCTCCGGTATCATCGCAGGAACCGGCGCACTTCACGCTATGGCAATCGAGAACTCGTTAGCCTACAACAAGAAAATGACTGCCACCCTCGGATTCTCCCCATCGCAGGCCGATATTGAAGCCTATTTTCTGAAGGACATGAAGGCCGGTGTCGTCCTCCCAGGATACGGTCACGCCGTCCTTCGTGTTGAAGACCCCCGACTAGAATGGGTACGGAGATTTATCAAACAGTATCCCATCCCCCCTCCAGAAAAGGGAACCGCTTCTCCCCTTTCGTTGGAGCTTGTCCAGCGGGCACACGGCATCGTACCCGATTTGATTCGGAAGCATCTACCCAAGGTGAAGAACCCCGCACCCAATGTCGATGCGTTGAGTGGATCGACGATGCACGCGTATGGAGTGGAGGAGGATTTCATCCTTCTGATGATGTCAAACGGAAGAGGCATGGGCTTCCTTTGCCAGTCGATTTGGGATAAGGGTGAGTCTATTAAAATGCGAAGTTGATCGTCATTTTCTCATCTCCGCCGTTTTTTTTGTAGTTCTTGCTCTGCCGATTGAACGTCCACAGAGTATAACAATGGACCGATTGATGTCTAAGTTGTAATTTTATTACAGGGAATTTTAGGAGAGCATAATCGGTTAGTAGGATTACTGTAACTTGTAATTGACTACGTATCAAATGACCCATGGCCATGGCCAGGACAGCGCTTATCGATATAACGACTTCCACCACCTGCCAGCGGCCAAAGGTGTGAAGAGACTTAAACTGACAAAGAAATTGGACGCACGCCGACTCGAGAGTCGAAAATATCAAACCTCATGAAGACATGATATGAACGGACCAGAAGCGACCACCGCATCTAGACATTATTTTGCAGTAAAATTTCGGTGATAATACCGTTTGGAGGTCATCGCCGAGGGAACACTCAGTTGAACATATACCAAATTCCTAAATGAACCTTGAAATAGTCCTCACATCCACACGCATAAACTGAAATATTTTGATGATTTTTTTTTTGAAATTTATTGACGTATATACGATCTTTAGTCCAACGTAACACAGACAACGAACTCATCGAAAATGCAATGTATTTAAGCAAACAAAAAGGTTACCAGGGTTCGCAGGTCTCCACGAAGTCTAGGGTTTGTTACCTTGTCCACGGCCTCTCGAAATACGTCTTCATGGCGAAGGCCGTGAGCGACAGCGTTGCCTGCTTCACGAATCGGCGAGCGCGCTTCTGAAACGAGACGAAGTGCTCCGGGGCTTGCCAAGAGGACGGCTGTATCAGCTTTACCATAACCCCTAGTACCAGGTTTCTTCAGCAATGACAGAGCCGATTTGACTCTAGCAGTAGTGCCAGATCCTTTCAACCCGTTTTGCCAGATCTTCGATCCCTCTTGATCGTCTGTCGGTGAGAGCTCGGCATAATACGCGAGTCTCGCTTGGACATGGTCCAAGAGATTTCGTAAATGTGTATCATATATTAAGGGATATCTCTGGAAGGTATGAGCAATAAATCATTCCAGTGAACCGGGTCAGATTGAGATTGAGAAGACGTACTTCGACTTCTGTCCATTCTCCGTCGGCGTCATCATCTTCTGCTCCGAAGTTGTCCGAACCGGCGTTGGAAGAGCTCTTCAATCTTGCGTTCAGATCCTCGTTCAGACTCTTCACGCTCGCGTTTGAGCTCTTCATGGTTGCGTTTGAGCTCTTCGTACTTGCGTTTAGACTCTTCGAAGGATGCCTGCAGCATTTTGAATTCTGCCCGCAACTCTTCAATGTCTGCCCGTGACTTTTCCTCCAGCTGTTGAGACATTTGTTTCAATGCAAAGTTGATGACTTCCAGAAGGTCGGCCGACACTGCTTCGGTATACATCGTCGCAGGATCTGAAACGAAAAATAAGCACACAAATCAGCAGCCGCGGGAGGGGGAACGTGGAACGTTAAAAAAACCAACCTTTCTTCTGGGCGTGTTGTCCCTCTTTAGTTCCATTTACCACGTTGCTTTTTACTCCCCCAGCTATGTCACATTGCCCGATGAGTAAAATCCAAGACTGAGACAATGGATGACGACTGCTCACCAGACGCCGCAATGGCCTTCACTTTGCGCCGGGTGTCATCTGTCACGAAGTCGGTTTCGACCTTCAGGCGTGAATTTTCCAGGCAAGTCCGATCACGAAGCATGCTGGGATTCGTGGTGCGAACGACGAGCAGGCCAGGTTTGTTACCGAATGCGTTCTTGATCGTCTTTGGAAGGATAATGTCTTCAACTTGAAATTATTTGAGTCAGCGGGTTGTTGTAGTGTACCTCGACGTGGGAAAATCATACCGAAATCAGCATTCTCGCTGCCGCCGCCCGGCGCCAATGTTTGGTCGTCCTCGTCTCTTCCTCGTCTAGTCTGAGCGTCTCGAAATCCGTCAGCCATTCGATGCGTTACGGTTCTTAGCATTGAGATTGACTTGGGGGGATAGAGTGCAGTGAATATTGGACGAAAAGTTAATATTCTTCTCCTTAAGTACGCTGAAGTAGTCTCTATTCCAATCCAGACCTACTGTCAGCCTCTCGCCAGCCTCCTGAGGCTGACGGAACGAGTTCTAATATTACCGATCCTCGGTAGAAGGCGGCTTGAATGTTATGACTTCATAATCGAGATCATGCACAATGTATTGATTCGGCCACGCTCAAGCAAGTCGACCTGAAGTCGACGCCTCCCGTCCCACCAGAAAATGTATGCACTTGAGTGGTCCGGAGAATTTCGATGGGATACAGTGGACAGAGCGTTCGGGAGTAGCTTCCCTTCTTATGGATATCCACGTCGTCCTAAAGAGTAGGAAATCTAAGGCAGTCAAGCTTTCAATCAGTGGTAACGAAATGAATCGCCACAAATGTAGTATGTTGACACTCGCAGTATATACCCAAACGAGTATATGCAGACACAAATACTACTTGGAACTGGCGACACCGTACGGGCTCACCCACGGGAATAATCAGAGCACATCAGGTGGTAATTTTTCTGGCAACAAAGCCACGTACTAGTAACCTGTATTAAACGGTGTACAATACATGTAAATTTGGCATTGTAAATGAGGCTGAACCCTCCGTCATTGTGATAACCCACCCTTGATCTCAACCTTCTTCTCGACAGCTGTGATATCGACGATCATGCGGCTGTCAAATGACAAGTCTTCGGATTGCGATTCAATTCTGAACACAAAGGTAAATAACTTATCAGGATGAAAATCCCTGAAGAAACTGACCGGACGATGACACATTTGTGCCTTTCAAACTCAGCGACCTTGTCGCTCCCTGGGATGACGACCTTGACGCCAACTATTTTGTAAACGGCCCCAACAGTTCCACTCTACAATTCGTACCAGTATCAGTCATGGGAGTTGGTAATTAGTGGACGTTGGAAAATAACTTACCCTGTTCGTTTCATCGTCCGGGACCTCCACGATGCTCGTCCAGACGACCTTCCGTCCCTCCACCCACCCTTTCTGGAGTTTCAATGCAGAATCAAGGAAATTGTCCCTTGTTTTCCCCAGTTTTCCGTTGACTGAAGCACGCAAGTTCGGGGAGAAAGTGGTTTCGATCGCTTCCTTGGCCGCGGGTGCTGTCGGAGCCTCGTATACCTGCGGTATATGGAGCTCAGCCCATGCCGTCAGAGTGGACAACTGCGCGGGAGAAACGGAGGAGCTCATGTTTCGTTACTTGTGATTGGAATTTGAGACCATTTACGTCGATATTGGCACCCTTTTATAAGTGAGAGAGGAGGAGCCAACGAGGTTTGGTGTTGTCATGGCTTGGATACAGGATTTGGTTGCCGAGACGTTGGAGCTCGCAGGCGAGCCGTGAGTGAGGACTCGAGGATGTATGATCGCGGACATTATACATGGACTCGGAGTAGTATGACACTACAAGATGTGGTGATGACGGCGTTGCCGTTTGGCTCTCCCTTCGGTTAATTTTAGATAGTATCTATTTACTACAATAATTAGGATCTTAAAAAAGACAGAATCAAAACAGGAACACGAACCAGAGTTGACATTGCCAGTGACGCTGATGGACATTGGTGACGTTTCCAATCCCGTCGAGATAACAAACAACCGGTTTCCCTGGAGCCCAGAGAGCATCATATGGATTCACATTGGATGGAGCACAGCGAATAACGACTGAAAAGATTGACGAATTGTTCAAGGTTTGTTTCGACAACTATCAGAGCACTTTCAAGCATTTGATGTTTTCCATGACGTGTCGTGTCTTCCAAGCCAGAATGTTATATCGGAGCTTAGCGCTTAAGCGCTTAGCGTTGGTACATAATCCTAACAGATGCGAGGCCGTGATTTGGGCTAGATCATAGCGGTGTATATGGAAGAAAGCTGGAAGAAAGGTACGCGCTGCCAGGCTGGGCCTGAAGTTGCGTTGAAGTTGAATGGTCCGGTGTTTTCCAATTTGGCAGTCAACCGATCCCGAAATCGGCACCCCGGCGCTTTCGGAGGTCTTGTTGGCTGACAACGATTTCGATTCAAAGAGTGGCTGACGGAGAGGCAGTTTAAATAAAAGATCCAAATCCATTGGCAAGTCAGTCCAACCCCATCGCCATCTTCATCAGCACTTTAAATTTTCTCTCAACCTTACAGCTTGCCCACCCCATATAACATATCGTTGCCAGCCATGCAAACATCACAACAAACACTTTCGGCCGCGCCAGAGCGTCTTCCGCGCCAGGCCGTCGCCATGCCTGACCTTCCTCCGTATGTCGTTATCCAGATAGTTTTAACTGGCGCGAATACTCAAAGCCCATACGTCACAGACAACAACTTAGTGGAGCGAACAGCGCGTCTGGGGACGTCCCTATTGCGAAGTCGAGCGTGGTCGGTGTGGTCAGGTATGTTGCATCCCACTTTCTGGGTGTCCTCGGGGCTGACATCCAGTAAAAGCTCAGAGCGCTCAGACGTGGCTATGGAGATACGGGAGATGCGGCTGGAGATGCTGGGGAGGATGGAGGCGATGCATCGGGACATAAGGGAGATGCGGGGGATGATGGAAGAGGTTCTGAGGTTATTGTGCGAGGGTAAACTGCGAGGAGTGACGGATTTGAATGTTCGGCCAAGGCTCTAAAACTTGTTTTAGCAGCACATGGACTTCTCTTTTGCGTCAAAACCGTTCAATGGTAGGTTATTTTTGTTTACTTGTCTTTTTGCGCCAAAATGGTTCAAAGGTTGTACAAACGGTTATTTCTGTTTAAATCACAATATTTTCAATGCTCCAGCACACTGGGTTCAGCGTGGTGACATAATAATCCAGTCAACTCAGCGCTCAGCGCTCAGCATAAACGGAACGACGACTCTGCAAGAGAATCCTTGCATAACCAAGAACGCTAAATATAATTCCGGAATGATTTTCCCACGTTGATATAACACATTCGGCAACGAAACTGGCCTGCTTGTTGTTCAGACCTCAAATACCGACATTCTTCGTGATCAGCGTCTAGAAAACGAGCGTCTGAAGATGCAACTCGACTTCGTGACAGATGACACCCGGAGCGAAGTGAAGGCCATTGCGGCGTCTAGTGAGTCATGGTCATCCAATGATTGTCTCAAATTTCGCTCATCATCTGAAATTTTGAAATAGCCAAAAAGAAAAAAAGAAAACAGAATCGGGGCCCACAGCGTGTCCAGCATGGTTGGTTTTCAACATTCAACTCCCGCGGTTGCCGATCTGCGCACTTATATTTGTTTAGGTATTTTGGCGATGCATGCCCGAGTGGTGTCGGTGGGGATGCGGGAGGTCATCACATCGATGTGCAAGGCAATATCCCAAGAGTCGGAGGCAAGGCTGAGGGCAGAGTTGGAACGCTGGCGAGAAGAGTCGGAACGCTGGCGAGAAGAGTCGAAACGCTGGCGAGAAGAGTCGAAACGCCGGCGAGAAGAGTTAGCAACGCTGCGAGCAGAATTCAAAGAGTTGGAGCGCAAACACGAACAGTCCGAACTCCAGCGACTGGAGAGGTATGAGAGGTTCCAAAGCGAGTCGCTCAGAGGAGGGTCCTTTACACAGATCGCAGTACGTCTCCTAAAACCTAAACTTGTTCTGGACTCCCATTCTGTGCTTTAACTAACATATGACTTAATTTTTCCTGCGCTCTCAGAAAAAAGACCTTCTAAAAGATTTACAATTTCGAAGTCTTTTGGACCGTGTCCAAGCGAAACTCGAATATTATGCGACGAACGCCTCAGACTCACTTCGGACGACAATCGATTATGAAGAGGGGTCACAGAAGTGGCGAGCGAGGTTAGATATGGAAGGCACTGGCACTCCTTCTAGAGTCAACGCGGCTCGGTCATTGCTGACGATTGCTGGAAGTAAAGGCTATGGTCGAGACGATCTAAACGTCTTCTTGAAAACCAACGGAGCAGTTAACCTTGTTTCAGAAGCGCGCTACGCGATCCGTCACGCCGGCAACGACGCCGCTCCCGCCCTTTACCGCGAAGAGGTGTTTCGAGAAGCCGTGGACAGGGTAACAGAACCTAGACTTCGTGGGGACCTGCGAACCTTGGAAACCTTTTTGTTTGCTTCACTGGACTAAAGATCGTATGTACGTACGTCAATGAATTTCAAAAACATCATCAAAATAGTTAGATTTATGCTTTCATGGGGTTTGATATTTTCGAGGCGTCCAATTTCTTTGTCGGTTTAAGTCTCTTCACACCTTTGGCAGGTGGTGGAAGTCGTTATATCGATAAACGCTGTCCTGACCATAGCCATGGGTCATTTGATACGTAGTTAATACTTACAAGTTACAGTAATGTTATACTCTGTGGACGTCCAATTGTCAGAGCGAGAACTACGAAAAAACTGACGGCGATGAGAAAATGACGATCAACTTCGCATTTTAATAGACTCACCCTTATCCCAAATCGACTGGCAAAGGAAGCCCATGCCTCTTCAGTTTGACATCATCGGCAGGATGAAATGCTCCTCCACTCCATGTGCGTGCATCGTCGATCCACTCAACGCATCAACATTGGGTACAGGCTTCAAGTTCACCTTGGGTAGATGCCGGAGATGCGCCGGCAGATGTTTGGGGCGATGGAGATGTGGACCGGCATACGGAACATTCAACATGCAGGAGAGGGTGGAGGAGAGGGATGAGGGTGATCGTACATTATCTATCAGATGATAAGAGTCCGAAATAGCGCGCTGGGTGAGTTACATGGGAGGTTATGATGAGTGTCTGTCAGGGATTGGAGTAGATAGCTTGATGACGAGAGCAGCCGTTTGACTCACTTGGGATAAAGTGACGGGTGAATGGATGATACGTGTACGGTTTTTTGCTGTCTCTTGTGTCGGCTTATGGCTTGTGTAGGGTGGGTTGGGCGAAGGCCAGGAAAAGGGTGGAGGCGAGGGTTAGTAATTACGAAGATCATAGAGGAATTGGTGAATAAAAGAAAAGAGACCATGCGTTTGCCCATGCGACTGATAGAACCAAATTGAAACTTCAAGGTCATACACAATTGTCAAATAAGCGCCGACCATCGCTTCTGTGCTCATCGGCCAATTCACAGAAGGTAATATTACACTTGATTCGAAAAATATATCTTGCAAATATCAATATACAACATTAACCGAAGTAAAGTATCTCAACCTTCTCGATGTAGTCATTCTCGTCGGTCTGGAATAAGACAAGAGTCAGAACCAGGAACATCAAATTGAACAAGACTCACTTTAACTCCGATGACTCTCTCCTCGTCCAACAAAACGCCATCGAACACATACCGTTCCTCCGAATCACACACGACGTAGGGCAATCCACCCTGAACAGGCTCAGCAAAGGCATCCACGGGCTCCACCTGATCAAATGTGGTCACCACCCGTATTCTTTCACGCTCGTTGGCTCCATCCTGATGCCCAGAAGCGTTCGTGGCGTCGTGAGACTCCTCAGCGTAGCCTGTCATCTCAGCCGTTCCATAATCAGATCCTCCATCGTCCCCATCCCCGTCGTCATCCCAATGCATCCCAGCATCCTCGTACGTGTAGCCGTCGCTCCCCTCATCATCGTCATCGTCTTCGTACTCGTCGTCGTCATCTGCGTCGATCAACTCGTCGAAATGGTGGCCTGGCCCTACGAAAATAGGTAGGCCTCCAGCCTCATCTTCAGTAGCTGCCGCTTCATCTGCTTCCCCGTCGACAGGACCCGCGGACCCTACGGTAGCGGAGACAGATACGGAATCGTTGTTTGCAGAACCAGAGCCCCCTGACTGAGACGCCAAAAATTCTTGTATCTCTGCGTTGTCCAACGAACTTCCTAGAACCATGGGTGTGCCGGGATCGAGGCTTCCAGTAATTTCGTAGTGAGTTTCTTGAATCGAGGCCCCCGCCGCGTGAGCCCCGGATGCTCCCCCACTGTCGGTATTCATCTCATCAGCAGAGCGTAAGGCCAGCTCTCTCTGCATCTTTGCGACATTTCTGGGATTGAAGTCCAGGATGCTGAAGGGGTAACCGGAGGGTGGTGGATTGTCCTGCATACGTACGCAGCGTTGGCCAGCAGATATCGTGATCCAGCGTGTAGAGACGTCGTCCGAGTTGAACCATCGCGAGACTGGTGGGCCCCATTCTGCCCATGGGATGCTAGGCGCATCGTCTTCAGGCTCGGAAGGTGGGTTTGTGGTCGTCTCGGGTTCTCCGCCTCCCGCTTCTTGTGTGTTTGTCGCTGGTGTCTTCGTTCCGTGTTCTGCCGACGTAGTAGTGCCTTCGGAACCCGTGCTCTGTTCGTCCTCCTTCTTTCCATGAAGTTCCACCAATTCCACAAAAGCGGCGCGATGGACGATAAACGAGAACCGGTCTCGTGGCTGGAAATTGATATTCCATCCGCCCTGGAGCAGGTTGAGGCGCAGAACGAGAATCCTCATCTCGAAGATACAAATGGCGTCCTCCGCCGAAGCAAGGAAACCGCGCTCAGGGGCTGTTTCGGTGACATTTCCCTTTTGCTTCCTCGATTCGCGGCGCTCAAAGAACGACGATGCAGATCCAATGGGATTGGGTTCTGCGCGACACGATATCCCTCCCATCAACCGTTCTTCGGCAAGTTCTGGGAGGCGTAAGACGAGCACTGGAACAGGAGTATCGGCGATGGGTTTTTCTGGGATTTTGAAGATATCAAGGGCATTTGTTCGGACGTTCGGGACGAGAATGAGGTGTTCGGTGAGGAAGATTAACCCAGAATAGCTGCGATACGGCGCAAGAAAACTCTGCAACGGATGATGAGCAGGACGCACAAACGGGAAAACCGGGCGCACGACACCATTTTGAGAACATCGTTCCTCCAATTGTAGACGTAGACTCGATCGTCCGGTCGTTGCCCATTGTTGAAGGACATAATCAGCACAAGGTGATCGCCGACGATTTCGATGCCCACAGCGGGCTTCTGCCACGGCGAATTCATGACCAAAACCGAAGCTTTGCGTGCACGCGGGTGAGGCTTCCCCGTCGAGAACTGCACGTACTGCATCTCGATGTCGTACGTGGTTGGCAGTCCGTTAAGTTGGCTACGCGGTGTGCTGGAAATGAAATATCTTGATCAGCGAGCCTTACATCGACAGAATCAACAGACGAACGTGGTGACGATCACAATCAAATCGTGCTCAAACAGACAAAGACCAATATCGATGATCGTCTTTGTGAGCCCCATCACCTTCCACTGCACCTCATCCTCCTTCGAAGTCGGCAGTTTGATGTAGTGCAACGCTGTTCTCGTCAAATTACTGAGCAAGTACACGCCCGCTGACAGATCATAGACTCCCGATTGTTGGTGCGTCACAGGAACCGTGGTCTTGAACTGAGGTTGAGCGAGAGACCATGATTTCTCAGCCAATTTGAGCGCCTCGAGCTTGTCTACGACGAGCTGGTCCGAACATGGATTGTCTTCCGCACAGGCGAGGGTAAGCGCAGCGCGATACTGCAAGACATGCGACTCTTCGATGATGTTGTGAAGGTACTTGTTGGTTATCTTGCAAGAAAAGAGGTCGTTTGGCGACACTTTGGCGAAGATCTGGATGATAATCTCAGGAGGAAGGTCGCAGAGCATCATCGATGATGAGAGTTGTCTCCAAGAAAGGGCTAGCACTGCCACTCAACATATCTATCAGTGTGATATAGTCCACAATTATCTTATCAGTGGCTTGGTTTTGAACAACACGCCTGGGGAACTCGTGAAGTCAAATAAACGGACGGAAGAACATTTTCTACCGATTATAAAATGATTTAATGGGTAGAGTAGAAGTCGTACAGATACAGAAATAGAGTGCGGTACTGAATACGGAACCGAAACTGTCCTACTACATCTGGAAAAATAAATCTGGAAGATCATAGGTTCTGCCAACGGAAATCGTCAAGATCGCCCTCCACAACTACCCCGAGATTCCTGAGCTCCTTCACCACGTCTTCAAGGATAAACGACCTCAAGAACCGAACTCGTTCTATCGGTACGCCCATGTCAGCCCTCCATCGTAAGAAATAGGTGAATCTCGCGAAGCTGTCGCCCCACACGATCGCGTCGTCTGTGAAGACGATACTTCTTAAAGCCGGTAGCATTAATCCTTCTGCTTCCGATTCCGAGCGATCCCCAGACGACTCGACCCCAACACCCCCAGCGAGAACATCGAAAAGTTGGGGTATCAACTTCTTCGCCAATTTCCCCGAAAGCCTGGCCAACGATTGAAGCGTGGATGCTCGGCGGAGGAGAGGAAGTAAGGATGGATGGGCAGTGGGAAGAACCAGCTCCAGAGATGTAACGTGCGGCATCGCCTCGCTGAGTGCGAGTGTGACGGAAGGGAAGAGAGACTCCCAGGACGTCTGAATTCGGGCGCGAAGGATGAGATTGATTCCAACCGGGTCTTCGTGGTGAAAGTCTTGTTGAAGAAGTGCACTGTTCAGGAAAAGCGCGGACTCCTGAGCACCTATGCAGAGTTGTAGTGGTAGTGAGGGGTCGATCGAGGATAGATCACTCGTAATCGTCGAAAATGTGTCCATGAGAGTCGATAAGTCGTCCCCTGGTGCACAGTCGTGGCATGTCAGCGTCCAATGGCATTTTTGGGGTGTAATAAAGTGATAGACGAGTAGTGCCACGTCGGACAACGAAGCTTCGAGATTGAGAGTGGTGATTAGAGGCAACGTCAAATGACCCTGGTCAAATTTCCGGATGCCGTCTCCCTGACCTGGAATTCTGGGAAGTATCGCGCCTTGTAAGGATAATTCTGTGAGAGCAGGCATGTGATGGAGGTGGGCCAGCCACTGTAAGGCCGTTGGTGCATTGTCGTAGCTCAGGTCTATGACCTGAAGAGAGGTCAATGTCTGAAGGAATGGTGCGCGAAAATCAACTGAACATTCGTTCAATTCCAATCGACGGAGTTTCGGGGCGCGTCCAGAAAAAATGGATGAAGGCAAAACTGATGGTCGATAGCCGATCCTGCCATACGAACGATAGCAAGTGACGGATAAGTTTTCGAGGATTAGTGCGGGCCTGTCGAGGAGCGCAATAAGGAGATCCCAATCCGAGTCGGGGCAACCTAATACGTAGGTCTGAATCCGGTCGAAATGGTCGATCTGCAACTTCAGCCTCTCCATGTCGCGTGAAAGACTGGCGCAATAAGAGATGTGGATAGGTAAGGGTCGGGATCGACGCAGCATCTCCGAATTCCACACACACGACGAATCCTCGAAATTAACGAGCCGCGCCCAAAGTGGCTTTATGCACAAAGCGATGTTTCTCCAATCATGGCATATCTGGGAGTAAGATATCACGTCACGTCGAAGGCTGTATGCCGAGGTTTGGAGCTCTGCCGCTGTAAGGAAGAGATATTCAAGGACGTCGGCGCAGAGTTGCAGGGCTGGTAATGCGCGATTGTGTATTCTGCGCTGCAGAACCCCTTTACTTGAGAAGCTGGTCGTAGGCCGTAACTTTGAGATCTTGCCAGGGTGGATAGGGGTAATGAAGGAGGCTGTGGGCATTGAATATTGCGAGATGATCGTACGCTGAGGATTCTAGCACACAAGCACAATGTCAGGTCGCAAAGGAGGAAACGTTCAAAAAACGCACCTACATCGTTCCCTCAGCCTTAAAATGGACACTAGTGAGACAGGAGAGCGTATTCGAACAAGGGTTAGTTCACATTCTACCAGAGACAGTCCGGTCTGTTTTACATACCCGCTGCTATGAGCTCTTTACCTGGTTCCAATCCGGACCTTGACGGACGCAGATCGCCCTCGCACGACTCATTGGTGTCCTTTTGACTGTGGTAATGGCGACCGTATCCTGGGCCATGTTATGTCAACGGGAACATGGATGCGACTTTCTGAACATTTTTGGCTGGATTTTGGTGGACTTCATGTGGTTTGTGTCCTTCGTGCCGCCGTTTTCGTTCTGATGAGACTTAGAAGTTGGCTGTCCGTGATAAGAAACAAATGTCGCGTGAAGGTCATCAGTCAGACAAGGATCCTTCATCAACTAAGCAAATATGGTATTTCACGTGTTATTTACTCTGTTCTATCGTTGACGTCAAAAAAACATGGAGTGAGAGCTCTGAGCAGCCAGTACTTAGTATAAGGACTCTTTTGAGTAATATCATTTCAACGCTATCCTACGGTCATCGGCCTCAGTCCAAATTGCAAATTACACCAATTCCCTGTCGTTCGCGTGTTCGGCCACATACCCAGCCAATGAGACTTTTAATATTCCCCGCATCTCCTTCCCCAGACTCGCTTATTACCACGCAAATCAGCTGAAATGTCATTATTTTTGGATTTTTTTTTCCCGCACGTAAAAAATCAAAGAGAAACATTGACTTCTCCGAGGATTCTCAGCAAGAGAGAAACCAAGAAGAATGGTCAGATGTCGTAGTCCACGGTATTCTGCAAGCCGACCTGTAGATTCCGACATGTCAAAACCTGGCTTCGGTGTTCGGATACCAAATATAATGAGCGTGGTAGAGCCTGAGCCTATTGAGCCAACGCTCCGTATATTGGTTGTACAGTGTCACTGCATGAATCGTAGACGTCACCGAACGGGTTCCCTCTGAATCGGACCGATCAGGATATGAGTTCAGTGCGTTCTTCTTCAATTGAAAGGTCTGACCGGTATCAAGTCCACTGACTGTTAGTCAAGTATCAAATTCGAATCAAATGGTAAGTACTGCATATTCGGTTTGATAGGCTACTAAAGAAAGGCGGCAGAGAAAGCTTGAAGCACATGAAGTGTCTGTGATACAAGCCGTTGTGAGGGTGCTCTGTAACAAAAATAGAGTTACCCGACGTTGCAAAAAGGGATGACCTCACGCCAGGCCCAAGAGAAGATAAAGAGTGAAGGAAAGGGCAATTACAATCTTAATCAGAAGCAAACATACTGTACATGATCCTCATACACCAAACTCGAATGCATCACAACGCAAACACCTCGGAATGGAACCCAATCACGCCAATCTTCCTTCCTCGACCCGACATCTGCAGCCTGGCCACCGCGTTCGAAGCTTCTCGAGTCAAACTCTGCGGTCCACTCGCACACACCGCGAGCCCACCTCCGTCTTCCACCCACGACAACTTGGAGCCCAGACTGACTCCGACCTCCGATGTCTGATCCGTGTCCGCGTTGGTGGGTACGGGCTGCTCTTTGGTTGAAGGAGGACGAGGACGAGTGGTGATGTCGGTGAGAATACGATTTACATCTGGGCGGATGATCGTGACGTCGCAATTTGGTATAGGAGGGACCGCCTCGGGATTGCACAAGCACGTCACGTAGATAGAGATGTGCAGCTCTATTGGATTAGAGGATGTCGACGACGATGCTGCGACGTTGGCAATATCCATCAACGCAGGTGCAAACCACTCTATCGAACCTGATAATCATAACCGAGGGATTAATATCGCGTACCACAACAATCTAGAGGGGGAAACAACGTACCAAACGATCGTATACACCACGTAAACTCTATCCTTTTCGTCACTTCCCCATTCTTTCTGCCTTGCCTAACACACCGGCCAACAATATCATCCAATATACCCAGAGTAAACGTGATGCCCGTCCCTCCAGCGAACAACACTGCCGTTTCGTAATGTCCGAGGTCGACGCTACATCCTCCATACGGCCCATCCAACATCACTTGTACAGGGACCTCCACTGTAGCTTGGTCTTGAGGTTTTTCGTCTACAACCTTCGCGTCATAGACCTCTGCTTGAATCCCAGCGGCGGCCTGTGTCACGTACCGATTGAGGGCTTTCGACCAGTCTCCACACGCGCGAACCCCGAAGGAGATCCCAGACGGCATGGAAGTGATGCACGAGATCTCCGGTGGAGCCGAGAATATGGTGAGGGGATGAGATTCGAAGATCCTGCCAGAGAAGAAGACACGCAGGCGGACGTGCTGCCCGGCGATCCAACCCGAAGTTGAGTGAGGGACATGAATCTGGGAAGGTTTGTTCGTATGAGATATTAAAGGCAAAAAAAAAAAAAAAAAAAAAAAAAAAAAAAAAAAGGGGGGGGTTCGGAGGATAAGCGGGTGGCAAACGGAAGAAGA